>JBBPBX010000157.1:73714-91035 GCA_038048925.1 Garcialebias charrua | reverse complement strand
TATATATTTATATATATTTATGTATATGTAAGTACTGTATAAAATCACACTTACAGTATGTCAGAACACAACCTGTCTCTGCATAACATTTTCCACATGTGAATCTGACCTGAGTGAAGTTGGCCCCCCCACCTTCTCGAAATCAAACCAAATTGGTGTCAAACGTTTGTGCTATGTTTGTGCTGGTTTGTGCTGCAAAAATTTTCGTTTGTGCCACTATCATTTTAAAGTTATAAAGAAATGTTTCTAGAGGTCATCAAAGGTCAACCAGCCCCCCCACCTTCTTCAAATAAAACAAAATTGGTGTCAATCAACTCGGCTACGTTTGTGCTGGTTTGTGCAGCAAAATTTTTTGTTTGTGCTGCTTTGGCTTTGAAGATATTAATGAAAGTGTAAAGGTCAAAAGGTCAACCAGCCCCCCACCTTCTCGAAATCATACGAAATTGGTGTCAATCAACTCAGCTACGTTTGTGCAGGTTTGTGCAGTAAAAATTTTCATTTGTGCCGCTATCATTTTAAAGTTATAAAGAAATGTTTCTAGAGGTCATCAAAGGTCAACCAGCCCCCCACCTTCTTCAAATCAAACAAAATTGGTGTCAATCAACCTGGCTATGTTTGTGCAGGTTTGTGCAACAAAATTTTTTGTTTGTGCTGCTTTGGTTTATGAGATATAAAGAATTATTTATAGGTCATCCAGAGGTCACATCCCTAGAACTTGCTCCAAATCAAACCAAAATGGTTTACTTTTTTAGTGCTCCGGTTTTTGCTGGTTTGTGCATCAAAATTTTTCATTTGGGTTAGCCCTAACCCTTGCTTTGAACATATTACTGAAACCTTAAAGCAGAGAAGCTTCACTTATTCCATTATAACCCACTCATGATCACAATTGTTTACAAATGACCTTTATTTGTCTCGATTATCTGGCTTTACAATTCAGCGCACAGAATATTCAACAACATTCTACAAACGTTATTTATTTAAAGAACACTGCATTCAACCTTTATGTTTCATGTCACCAAGCGCTCGAAGTTGCCCTTCTGGTGCAATAACTGTTATTTTTTGGTGTTATCCATGTTGAAAGACCTTTATCATATCAACTAACATAACTCACTGTCATCTTAGTATTATGTTCAGAGCAACATGTGGCTAATTTATTTAATATGAAAGATTGCTAAACATAAACTTGAGTTGAACAAATGTTAAAATAAAGTATGCATTCAATTGGACAAAAACGTTAATATGCTGGTTACAGAAATGGCAAAGCTCACCATTACTCTTTTATATAGAGCACAGCGTGAGGGCATATGCTGGTTTTTCCAGATGGTGTCATTACTTCTTTTCTGAGGTCATCGTACATTCCCCAGGTTCATTAATATCTTCAAAGCCAAAGCAGCACAATCAACACAAACAGAGCACTAAAAAAGTAGACCACTTTGGTTTGATTTGGAGCAAGTTGTAGCGATGTGACCTCTGGATGACCTATAAATAATTCTTAATATCTCATAAACCAAAGCAGCACAAACGAAAAATTTTGCTGCACAAACCAGTACAAACGTAGCCGAGTTGATTGACACCAATTTTGTTTGATTTGAAGAAGGTGGGGGACTGGTTGACCTTTGATGACCTCTAGAAACATTTCTTTATAACTTTAAAATGATAGCGGCACAAATGAAAATTTTTGCTGCACAAAACTGCACAAACGTAGCTGAGTTGATTGACACCAATTTCGTATGATTTCGAGAAGGTAGGGGGGCTGGTTGACCTTTTGACCTTTACACTTTCATTAATATCTTCAAAGCCAAAGCAGCACAAACAAAAAATGTTGCTGCACAAACCAGCACAAACGTAGCCGAGTTGATTGACACTAATTTTGTTTGATTTGAAGAAGGTGGGGAGGCTGGTTGACCTTTGATGACCTCTAGAAACATTTATTTATAACTTTAAAACGATAGCGGCACAAACAAAATTTTTTGCTGCACAAACCTGCACAAACGTAGCTGAGTTGATTGACACCAATTTCGTATGATTTCGAGAAGGTGGGGGGCTGGTTGACCTTTTGACCTTTACACTTTCATTAATATCTTCAAAGCCAAAGCAGCACAAACAAAAAATTTGCTGCACAAACCAGCACAAACGTAGCCGAGTTGATTGACACCAATTTTGTTTGATTTGAAGAAGGTGGGGGGGCTGGTTGACCTTTGATGACCTCTAGAAACATTTCTTTATAACTTTAAAATGATAGCGGCACAAACGAAAATTTTTGCTGCACAAACCAGCACAAACATAGCACAAACGTTTGACACCAATTTGGTTTGATTTCGAGAAGGTGGGGGGGCCAACTTCACTCAGGTGTGAATCTGTTACAAGCGCCATCAGCCAAGCCAATTAGATTGGAATGTTTGCCATTCTTTAGCAAACAATGGACACAAGTCACCCAGCATATCCCCCCCAAATGCATTATCCTACTACAAAAGCCTTCACATTTACATAGAAGGAAAAAGTCTCCAGGCATGCTTACTCAAGGATTACAAATTCCTAAAAAAAAAGAGCCATTTGGCTGGGCTCTGGTAAAGATTGTACTGATTTAAATATCCTGAGATTTCCAGTGTTAAAGCCGCAAATAAAGACAACAGTTCAGCACGCGAGCGGAAAGCTATTTGTTTTTGTTGTGTGATTTCAAACGGTTCTTCTTCTACGGTAGATTTCTTCTTCTACGCCTTTCTTGCAACATATGCACAGGTTTTAGAGGGTACTGCCTCTTGCTGGTCCGTAAAAGAACAGCACTTTGCCATGCGCCGCCGACACCGCACGGCTAAAGGCTCGGATATAGTCGCGCTTTGGTCCGCAAGCTGGAGCGCGCGTGCTGCGCGCGCACTGTGCATGCGTTTATAGTGTAGCACGGCAGCGCTTGGCAAAGTGCTGTTCTTTTACGGACCAGCAGGTGGCAGTACCCTCTAAAACCTGTGCATATGTTGCAAGAAAGGGTGTAGAGGAAGAAATCTACCGTAGAAGAAGAACTGTTTGAAATCACACAACAAAAACAAATAGCTTTCTGCTCGCGTGCTGAACTGTTGTCTTTATTTGCGGCTTTCAATGCATGGAGTCAGCGGAGGAGAAAGCGATCACGTGACTTTTGGCGAAAAAACAAAAGAAAAGTCCGACTCCAGATCAGGAATGAAGGAGAATTTTAACATTTTGTGTCACAAAACATTCCTCCATGCGTCGCGACGCCGTTTCCACGACCACAGCGGCGCAGACAGCTGCAGATTCTGGCGTGAAGACTGTCGGTGAGGTCCACACCCGACCTGTCAATCAATTTGGCGCGCGCGCTAGGCTTGCGGAGCTTCAAAATCTAGGAGGTGCACGACCACGCGCGAAACCAACGCGCTGGCCAAAGCGCGGGGGCGGGGACTTCGCGATTGCGTCACTTTGGCCGCGCGCCCTATGCGACGCGTCAACTATATCCTAAGCTTGATGTGCACGCGCGGGGCGCGCGCTCCAGCCTGCGGACCAAAGCGAAAGTCCCTTGAAGGTGAACAAGGCAGTTTGTGTGTGATGGATCTGCAGGAACAGACTTCAGGTTTCTACCAAACATTAGATGAAAACAAACATCTGACATCATAGATGAAAACAAACATCTGACATCATCAATCATCAGTTCACAGTGATATGAGTCAACACAATGTTTGATGATCAGATGTTTCAGGATAATCAACTCGTCTATTATTTTATCGGTTTCAATCACAATATGACCTTTTTGTTACAACATAAAACTTTTACTGTTCTCCTAATTTGTGAGTTCTGTAGACTAGAATATGTTGGTTTATGATATTTAAGGTACTTTTCAGATTCTTAAAATAATTTTAAATATGTTTTGTTTTTATTAGAGTAGTAGACTGAAACATTCAAACTACTTTTTTATCATGATGTACAAACGTGTACGGTAATATACAAGTAAGAAAATCATGCACCTTAAAATATTCCTGTAATAAATGTTTAATTATCATTTATGAATTTAATGCAGATAAAACAGTGATGTTTCACCAGTAAAATCAGGTTAAAACTTGTAACTTTTCTTGAAGGTAAGATATTTCCAGCTGTGATTTTTATATATTTTTTATGAATCTTATAAAGTTTTATGGCCTTGTGTTCACAAATCCCTAAAGAAGTTCCCTGATGCATGCTCAATAATCCAGGTAGAAAAATCTAAAAAAAGCTAAGTCTGGTCCTCTGGACATTCAGAAAAGAAAAAAAAAATTGTAGAAACGTTTCGTCTTTCGTCCGAAAGACTTCCTCAGTCTGAGGTGCTTCTTCTTCTTCTTCTTCTTTTAGTTTAATGGCGGATTGCAAACAGCGTTCAGGTGCATACCGCCACCTACTGAGCAAGAGTGTGTAGCTCATGGCCTCCTATTCCTATACATGTATTCTACTTTTAATATTAATTTTATGTAGATAAATGAACAACTCTTTTCTAACATCTTTTATTTTATCCTTATCCCCTTCAGTCCCTAAAATTCCTCCCATACTCCAAACTCTCCCTGCCTCTTTGACTTTTCTTTTCAATCTGTCCCTTTCATTTGTATATTTAATGCACTCCATCAGCACATGTTCTACACTTTCTGTTTCCCCACATTCCACACATCTACTGTCATTCCGTTTCCCCATCAAGAACATTGTATCATTTAGAAGTGTATGGCCTACCCTCATTCTCATTACTATCACCTCTTCTCTTCTACATCTTTCTCTATAATTATTTATTGTAACTGATTTTTGTATTTTGAATAATCTTCTTCCTTTCTTGTCTTCATTCCATCTTTTCTGCCATTTTTCTTTTTCTTTTCCTTTAATAATTGACTTACCCTCTCCTTTCCCTAACATTATATTAACTGTTATTTCTCCTTTCAATGATTTTTTAGCAAGTTTATCTGCTCGTTCATTCCCTTCCACCCCCTCATGTGCTGGTACCCAACAAAACTGTACATCAATTCCACCTCTGTGTAACCGGAATAATGTGTGCTGTATTTCCAAAAGAAGGTCTTTCCTGTCGTTTCCTTTCGACTGCATACTTTCTATGACAGCCTTTGAATCAGTGCATATAACCACCCTATCAGGCCTAACCTCCTCAATCCATTGCAAGCTAAATATAACTGCCACCATTTCTGCTGTGTATATTGAAACTTGATCCGATATCCTTTTGGAAATACAAACTTCAAATTCTGGGATATAAACTCCTATTCCCACCCACCCCTTTGTATTTTTTGAGCCATCTGTGTAAATTTCCATGTAATTATAATATGATTCTCTAATGTATTTGCTGGTGTTCACCCCTATTTCATTTACATTCCATTCTTTCTTCATTTCTAGTATTTTCATATCAACTTCGCTTTCTGGTATTAACCAGGGTGAGATAACACTATTTGGGTTAATCTGTGCAAATTCTATATTGTCTATTCCATATATTTCCGCTAATTTGTTTATTTTCCACCCAAATCCGTTTCTATGATATTTGTTATATTCCCAACAATCCTCAATTGTCGTTGCTGCAGGATTTTCTTTACTTCCTTTGAGTTTAATCCAGTAAGTTAATGACAGTTTAGTTCTTCTCATTTCTAACGGAGTTTCACCACTTTCTATTAGTATTGCATTAATTGGGGTTGTCTTTATTGCTCCTGTGCACACACGTAATGCTCTGGATTGAAGTCTATCTAATTTTAGAAGTGTTGAATTTGCTGCTGCTCCATACACTATGCATCCATAATCCAACGTTGATCTCATGAGAGCTCTGTATATATTTAAAAGTGATTGTTTATCTGCTCCCCAGTTATTACCCGCCACTGCTTTCATTAGATTTATTACTCTTTTACACTTTGTCTCTACCTGATTTAAATGACATTGCCATGTGTATGAACTGTCTAACCATAAGCCAAGATATTTAAATTCACTAACCAGTTGTATAGGTTGTCCATATAGTAAGAAATGTTCATCTTTTATCTTCTTTTTGTTTGTTATCATCATGTATTTAGTTTTGCTTACAGACAGTTTGAAACCCCATTCATAAGACCAGCTCTCTATTTGATTAATTGCTTTTCTAATGCTTTTAACAACATGTGGAACATTTCTCCCCCTCATCCATATTGCTCCATCATCCGCATATAGTGCTGATTTGATGCTTCTGTCAAGATTTGCAAAGATATCGTTAATCATTATGTTGAATAAAACTGGGCTAATTACACTACCTTGAGGGGTGCCATTTTCCACTTTGAAGACTCTTGATAATTCACCCCCAACTTTAACTCTTATTGACCTATCCTTAAAGAAGCTGGCAATCCAGTTATATATCCTCCCGTCTATTCCCATTTGATCTAGTTTTATTAACAGTCCTTCCCTCCACATAGAATCATATGCTTTTTCTATGTCAAAGAATACTATAATCATAATTTCTTTCATTTTCAGTGTTTTTTCTATATCAGTACACACTCTTACTAGAGCATCTACTGTGGACCTGCCAGTTCTAAAACCACATTGATATTTATTTATAAGTTCTCTTTTTTCCAGAACATACTTTAATCTACTAACTAATATTTTCTCCATCAGTTTACATAGATGGGATGTTAATGCTATGGGTCTGTAGTTGTCTGCGCATGATGGATCCTTCCCTGGTTTATTAAATGGTAGAATTATGGCTCGTTTCCAACTCTTTGGGACAGTTCCTTCTTCCCATATTTTATTGAACAGTTTTAATATAATATTTAATGTTATTTCTGGAAGATTTCTAAACATAACATAGCATAGGTTATCTTCTCCTGGAGCTGAGTAACCTGTGTCTTTTAACGCCATTTTGATTTCTTTCATAGTTATATGGTCATCAAGTGTTGACATGGACTTATTTTTCTTCTGTCCTACATCATTGAATGTTTTGAGTTTTTGTTCTTTCTGCTGTCTGTGAAGTTGTTCCAGATGTTCTCCACTGTGGGTTGCAGCAAATGCCTCACCAAGAGAATCAGCCTTGTCTTTATTTGAAACCATTATCTCTTTATTTTTAATCAGTGCTGGAATTTTAAGTTCACTTCTTTTCCCACTCATTTTCTTAATCATAGTCCACACTTGTCCCAGATTTATTTTATATCCTATTGATGAACAATAATCTCTCCAAGTTTTCTTTTTTGCCTCCTTAATGGTCCTACGTGCTACTGCCCTTTTTCTTTTAAAATTTATAAGATTTTCTCTGTTCATGTTTTTCTGTAAGGTTTTTAGAGCCTTGTTTCTCTCTTTAATTGCTTTACTGCAGTCATCTGTCCACCACGGAACAACTTTTGATTTTCTTTTTAAAACTACTTTTGGAATATTTGTGTGTGCTGCATTTAAAATGAGCTCTAATACCTGATTATTGCATTCATCAATGTTCCCTGTAAGAGTAACTAAATTACTATTTTTCTCACAATTAATTTTGAATGTTTCCCAGTTAGCTTTCTTAAAGCACCATCTTGTTGACATTATGTCCTCTTGTTGGATTATTTTGTCATTTATAATTGTACTAATAGGAAAATGATCACTCCCCAATGTAGATTCTCCATTTACATTCCAATCACAGGATTTTGCAAGATTATCTGATACTAAAGTTAAATCTAAATATGAGACTGAACCTTTATTGATATTAAATCTTGTGCCTTGACCATTATTGAGACAAACCAGTGATCTTTCATCCATCATTTCTTCAATGATGTTTCCGTTGTTGTCTGTTTTGCTACTACCCCATAAGCTATTGTGTGCATTGAAATCCCCGCACCATATTTCTCTCCTGTTTATCCCTCCTGATATTCCCTTAAATACCTCACTGTCTAGATTTTTACATGGGTTATAAAAATTGTGTATCTTGATATGTCCAATTCTTTTTAAGTTGTATATTTCTATGCTAATACATTCATATAGTGTTGAATGGTGGATTTCCTTATATGCTATTCCATCCTTGATAAATGTTGCACACCCTCCTCCACTGCTTCCAGTACTTCTGTCTTTCCTTATTGTACTATATCCATGAATTCTAAAGTCTAAATGGGGTTTTAACCATGTTTCCTGTACACATATAATATCTGGTAGTGTTTCTAACTGGTGTATGTATTTTTTAAGTTCTTGACCATTAGCTATCAAGCTCCTAGCATTCCATTGAAGAATGTGAAGAACCATTCCTATTCCGTTCCTTGTCCATTTCCTGTTGGTTCAACTGTTGTGAGTAGTGTGTGGATCTGGTCTGCTTGTATTTCTTTCATATCAAGAAACCTTCCTGCTGATTCCACAATGGATTTTATTTTATCACTTTTCTTTTTCATTTGTATTGTTACGTTAACGATATGACAGATAAATGCAAGAAACTTCTCCTTTTCCACTATCATTGATTTTTCATCTATTTTACATTTGTGATTGCATGTGGTATGTTCTGGTGCTGGTGGTATCGGTGACTTCGTCTGGTTCTTCTGACTATCATTTACGCTTTTCACCTTTCTCTGGATAATTTCTTCATTACGCACTTCTTTCGTTTCAACTATTCTCACCCTCTTCAGTGCTTCAGCGTATGATACTCTCTCTGTTATTTTAATTCTTTGGGCTTCTCTGGCTTCCTTCTGTACTACACACCCTCCATATGCTGCACTGTGCTCTCCCCCACAGTTGCAGCATTTTGCCTTCGACTCTGCCTCACACTTCCCATACTCATGTGGACCCCCACATCTTGCACATCTTATTTTCCCTTTACATTCCTTTGCTGTGTGTCCCATTCTTTGACATATAAAACATCTGAGAGGGTTTGGAATGTAGTCTCTGACTCGGTAATTTACAAATCCCATCTGCACACATTCTGGCCTTGTGTTCTCAAAGTGTAGGATGATGGCCATTGTTTCTTTGATTGTTCCATCTTTTTTACTTGTGATCCTTTTTGCTTCAATTACTTTGCCTCCTCTAATTTCACGTTTTATTTCCTCTGGTGTCATTTCTACAGGAACTCCTGATATTACTCCTCTTAATCTGCTTAAATAACCTGGAATGAATGCTTTAATCCTTTCTCCCACAAGAGTAGTCATTTTTAATATTTTGTCCTGCTGCTGTTTATTGACTGCGTATATAAGAATTCTTTTATTGTTCATGAGTCTGGCTAACTTTATTTTCCCAATTTCTTCCTCTATTGCATTTGTTAGTTTTATTGGATGAAAGTTTCTTCCATCTTGAATAAACTCCACCATTACTTTCCATTCATCTTCCCTAATTGACTCCACCTGCGTTTGATTTCTTGGACTTGCACTGTTTTTTGACTTTTTACTTGTCATTTCAATTTGTGGCTCACTTTCTTCTGACAAGCTACTGTCTCTTCCATGTCTTTTTCTTTGTGCCTTTTTCATTTTTGATGAGTTAGCTATCATCCATTCCATCTCATTCTCACTCTTTCCTCCTGAAGAGGAGGCCATAATACTACAGTCAGAGCTCAGTTTATGCAATCCACCAAACAATTTCAGCTCCTACCGCCCTTGAAAAGTTTGTCCAGCTCTCCACTCCTCTCTCCTGCTCCCAGCCGGTCAGTCTGAGGTGCTAAGTTCAGCTCAGTCTTATAAATAGCACCCTCTCACAGTGTTACACAACCAGTTGGCTGATGACAGCCGAAACCAGCTGCTCACATGATCAAGGAGGACCATCAGCCCAACGATGGATCGTTAGCACCCTGATGGCTGCCTGCTATTCACAGAGGGCTGAGTGATACTAGCAATAACAGCATTGTAAGAGGGGGGCAGTTGAACCCGGAGGCCTCCACCCCTGTTTAATGATGGGCGGTTTCTTTTCACAAAGATCCTTGATAGAGAGGAACGATGGTTTGAGAGAGGAGTAAAGGAGGCCATGGGAGTGTCGCAACTCTCTCTATATAGGGCTCTGGTAGATGCTCACCGCTCTTCATCAGAGCCCTATATAGAGAGAGTTGCGACACTCCCATAGACTCCCATTGTAAGAATGGAATGCGGAAGTCACGTGGGTCGTGGAGGGGGCGATTTGTTCCGGAAGAACTGTTTCAAACAGCAGCGCTGCTAGTATCAAACGTCGTTCATTGTTGATGTTTCAGACGTGTTTTCTCCGGTAAGTTGATAAAAATACAAATTTCTTTTGCCCTTGTGAAGCGTTAGCTGACTGTTCTGTACCATTTTATCAACATTAATACTTCATGTCGACAGTTTTTCTTCATTAAACATGTTAGTTAGCTACAGTAGTTGTGTTTTAACAGCAGCTAGCTCTGCAATCATGACTGGTGTAAACTGATCTATTTCTGTCTAATTCAGCGTTTTAAAATATTTAGTACAGCTTCAATTTTGAAAGTTTTTTTTAATGGTAATTCCACTGAACTCTCAAAATATAGCCTTTTTTTTCCTGAGAGATTGACGTGGTTAATTTAAAGTTATAGATCTTTTGTCAAAGACTGCAGCATAAATTTGTGACACTATCTTTAAAGAAACGTGATCGTGGAGATGAGTATTTTTTTATGTTTTCCAGGTGAACTACAGGAGAATGACTTGAATGTTGCAAAGTATCACAAAGGTACAATTTTCTGTCTTAAACAATAATATCTTAATCAAGATGTTTGAATAAAATTACTTTAAAACCATAACCTTCACAAAGTTGGTATTTACTGCAGAACTGTTAATTTACATTATAGTTTTATATTATTAGTTATGGGTCAAGTTGTTCAGATGGAACTGGGAAGTTATTCTTCTTCATTTGATCCTTAGTAAAAAAAAAATGTCAGTATTTATTTTCCATTAACATTTTTCTTCACAGGACTGTGTTAATTTTCATGTCTGAAGTTCTTCTATCCTGCTTTTGTAATTTTTTTGTGTTGTAATTGTTCCCTCAGGTTTTTCATCTCTGTTCCCTGATTGCATCGCCTGTTGATCCATCCTCCTGGTCCTGTTGATACCTCCTCCTGGTCCTGTCGATCCTGGATCATCATCCCTGTCCTCTGAGGCTACATTTTCATCTTTCCCTCATCTCACTCACCTCACTTCTATTTTTCCTCAATCTCTGAAATTACAATGGTACTGTTAGCATGAAGATTATTGTTCAATAAAAAATGTGACGTGTATTATTTAACACCTTTCGTACCAAAGTTTACTTTTTTCATTCAACCTTTATTTATACAGGTTAATCCCATTGAGCCGTGAGGACTTATTTACAAGACAGAGCTGATTTTAACAAAGAATGATGACAACAGTGACAACAATAGACAGTTATAAAAGAGACATACAGGTTTTTTTTTAAAATCAAATTAAAATAAGATTGCAAAAACAGCAAGTGCAAAAACAGCAAGATTATAAGGTGAATGTAGAAAAGTAAAAACAGGAACTTTAGAACAATGTGTGATCACTGGTCAGTGGAAGTTCTGCTGGACTTTTCATTTGATTCTGGATGATGAACAAATGGTTGGAACCTCCTTCAGTCTCACACGGCCTGACTGTGTCTTTGTGAAGCGTCCTCTCTCAAAATGTGCCTGTAGAGGGATATTAGTTTATTTCGTTGCACATTTCTTTGACAGTTAAACATTTTGAGCTCTGGTTGAAAATGTTTGTGCAGATTAAAATGTCATCACAATTTGTGTTGTTGTGATGATGGTGATGGTGCTTCAGCTGTAAATTGTAGTAAAGTACTTTATTAAAGCTTGTTTTACATTTTACATATTTTATATAAAATTGTTTGATAATTTATTTTTGCACAATTAACACTTATTTTGTCACCTGTTATGATTTTAACCAAACTGTTTCATTTAAATTAACATTTTAATCAGTCGGGCTACAAGCACAATCAACTCTGTTATCCAGGTACTCATTTGCTAATTAAAAAAAAAAATAGAACAATTATCTAATGTGCAGAAATGAAGACTTCATCCCAGAAGATAAGGTAAACTGGAGCAGATCGAATGGTGGATGCTGGAGCATTCTCATGCACATCAGAAATAGCTTCATAACAGGTGTTTCTCTGTTGTTGTTTTTTTTTACGTGTGTAACATTATAAAACACTGTTGACATGGCTATATTGATCATTGTATTGCATAGACATTTTTTTCTAACAAATGTGTTTACGGTTTCATTTCACTGTAATGATAAAAGCATCTGCCACATCTAAAAATGCTTTTAAAAAACGCACAGTCAGTGAAATAATCAGTAATCAGTTAAGTAATCAGTTTGTTACTGCTCAATAATTGAAAATTTTATGTGAAGTACTCCCTAATTATAAGTTGAGAAAAATCAAAATTTATAAGTTAATGTTGAGATAATTTAAGACAACTGCACATGCAATTTTTAGTTTGTGTAAACTTAAAATTTTTAAAAACATCACTCAATTTTTATTATGTAATCTGTTACAAAAAAACTTTTGAGTTCTGTGAACTTATTCTTCATCAGTGGGAACAGCTGAGAATTAGGACCCACCCCCTAAATGAATCCTCTTCTCTAATTGGTCCGGCACCGTACGGCCGGAATTCGCACACATTTAAAGAAGCCCTGAGCTGCTCCGGCATCATTTCATTTTCTGTCAGACCAGAGAAGATTATTGAACCATGAGCGGAAGAGGCAAAACCGGCGGTAAGGCCAGAGCCAAGGCCAAGACACGCTCGTCCCGAGCCGGACTCCAGTTCCCAGTGGGCCGTGTTCACTGCTGCGGAAAGGGAACTACAAGCACCGGGTCGGTGCCGGCGCTCCGGTGTACCTGGCTGCCGTCCTGGAGTACCTGACGGCTGAGATCCTGGAGCTGGCCGGGACAACAAGAAGAGCAGGATCATCCCCCGACACCTGCAGCTGGCCGTCCGCAACGACGAGGAGCTGAACAAGCTGATGGGAGGAGTGACCATCGCTCAGGGAGGAGTTCTGCCCAACATCCAGGCGGTGCTGCTGCCCAAGAAGACCGAGAAACCCGCCAAGTCCAAACCCGAGCCCCCTCACACAGAACCACAACGGCTCTTAAGAGCCACACACCTCTCTCATCGAGCTCCGTCCTCCGTTGTGTTGAAATAACATCGATTAGTTTTAGTGATTTTTAGTTGTGATTCTTCAAACTCACAAAATTGAAAAACATTTTTTTGTTTCCTTTACTCTTACTAAAACTTTAATGTACAGTAAGACTGAGTTGAATACAGCACCTCGGACTGATGAAGTTTTTTTATTTTTTGAATGTCCAGAGAACCAGACTAGATGTTTCTACCTGGATTATTGAGCAGCATCAGGGTTGTTTAAGATTCTCAAGACTTGATTTTGTGATGAAACTACAAATTTCATTTTTAAGGCTTTTCTTGTATACTTTTTATACATTAGAATAAATTATTCATTAAATGATGCAGTCGAGCTGAAATCAGTACATCCCACATTCAGAGGCAGATATACACTTCAATGGGTAAAATACAGATTAAGCTTTTTATAGAAATCTTTAGTATCTACATGTATTATTAAATTATCTAAGATGAAGACAACCAAAATAATAACCACCCATCAGCTGAGGTAAATTGGAATTTATATTTTTATTAAAACATCAAACAGAACTTTTCAATGCTTTGATTTTTATATCAACAAAAGAAAGTCTAAAGACGAGAAGTTTCTTTTTTTATTTTTATGAAATTCTTGTAAATGGTTTTGTTTTTTTCCAACCGTCAGTATTTTCACTGTCGCGCGTTTTTATTTTAAATGAAAATCTAGCCAAGAGCTGTAAGAATTGCGCTCACGTGACGGCAAATTTGAACCAATCAGAGCTGACTTCCTCCACGGAGGGGTCTTTATAAAGCTGCTGCTTGTGTTTCAGCTTCATTCAGTCTTCAACGTGTCTAGTGAGAAGAGCTTTTGAAGCCCAGTCATGGCCAGAACCAAGCAGACCGCCCGTAAATCCACCGGAGGCAAAGCTCCCAGGAAGCAGCTCGCCACCAAGGCTGCCCGGAAGAGCGCCCCGGCAACCGGCGGAGTGAAGAAGCCTCACCGCTACAGGCCCGGCACCGTCGCTCTGAGGGAGATCCGCCGCTACCCTGCATAAATCCGGCCCTGCTCCCATACAGGCGATGCTTGTGGTCCAGATTCTCGCCTGACAGCCGGTCAACAGCACACCGACGCGGAGGGAAGAGATGCGGAGGTGGTGAGACGAGCGCGGGAGGAAGGCTGCGTGAACGTGGTCTTCCCCGGCGTCGTGACCCAGAACAGCTGCTACCATTTTGTCAGCGAGCTCCTCAAGTGCATTCTGTATCAGAGGCAGCAGCTCCCCATGACGTATGACCAGCTGGTGTATTCCCAGAAGAAGCAGCAAACTTCAGTGCAGGTGTGGAGGAGCTTATAACTTCAGCTGTGTGAGGAAATCATGTTTTGGAGATAAACTAATAGATTTTTGCTTTCCAGGATAAAGACGCAGTGAGCAGGAGGCCAGCGCCATCTGCAGATATGGAGCGGTGTAAACGTCAACAGACTCTTCAGGAGCTGGAGGAGGTGCTGCAGCAGCTGGAGGTGCTCTTTTCCCTCAGCAGGGTCCCCCGCGTTTTACTGTTGATGGGCGGCTCGGTCATCCTCCCCACGGAGCTGTACGAGATCAACATGGAGGCCCTGGTGCTGGCCGCTGGCGATCAGTCTCTGCGGGTGTCGTCGTGCTTGAAGCAACTCTTCCGCACTCTTTTCGTCGCCGACATTTTGTCGGACACCAGACCCGTCCGCTTGATGCCCACCACCGTGTTGGCACTGGCTCACAGGGACTGCGGCGTCGGCTGGTTTCGCCCTAAACTACAGTTTAAAGTCCCAACTCGAGTCAGAAACCAAATAATTGCTCTGTCCACTGATCCCAGCACCTGTAAGGGGCCGGGAGGCTCAGACTGGCAGGACTTTGTGTGGTTTCAGGCCCCCATGGCCATTAAAGGGTTCAGAAACTGACCTGAGAGGTTCACAGCACACAGTTGTGTCTAATGGTGCGTTTCTTTGAGTGTTTAATTAAACATTAAACTTGAATGTTAAATTAAACTGTACATATTTTAACAAGCAGGTTTTTTTTTTTGGTTTCACATTATAAATCCAAGTAATCCATCCAGAGTTCTTACAACTTAAACTCTGAACAGGTTGGGACTTTAGATAAAGAAATACAGACGGCAATAATTCCCACATCTCACAAACTCATATATTATTCACAATAGAACAAAGTAAAGATATAAAATGTTAAAATAAAAAGTACTTTGGGGGGGGGTGTAATTTTGAATTTTATGGCAGCAGCACATTAAAGTTGTACAGAAACATGTTTCCATGTCCAAACCAGGAACTGAAGAGTGGAACTAGACATCAAAGTTCATGCTCAATAGTCCAGATTTTAAAAACTTCAACAAAGTCAGGTCCTCTGGACGATTTCTTTTGTTGAGACGTTTTGTCCTTCATCCAAAGGACATCAGTCCAAGGAGCCACAACAAACTCAGTCCCACAAGCAGGCTGCCTCTAGAGGAGGAGAGGGAGGGCTCCAGAAACCATCTTATCACCAGCAAACTGGTTGGTCCACTGTGTAAAGGTGCTGCTTGTGGGACTCAGTTTGTTATGGCTCCTTGGACTGATGGACGAAATGTCTCAACAGGAAAAGAAACCATCCAGATGCCCTGACTTAACTTTGTTGGAGTGGTTACTAAAGTTTATGGAGGTGGGTGTTGTCCCATCCTCTGCCCCATCTTTACTTCTGAGATTCAGCCTTTAAAATTATTTCCAGTCTTCTTACTGTCCTGATACAAACCGGATTCCAAAAAAGTTGGGACTCTAAACAAATTGTGAATAAAAACTGAATGCAATGATGTGGAGGTGCCAACATCTAATATTTTATTCAGAATAGAACACAAATCGTGCCGCCGCTTTGGTGTGGGGGATAAGCGCGCGGCACATGTTCTGAGGCTGGGCCTCGCTGCGGGCGTCGCGGGTTCGTGTCCCGGTCCCGACGAGCTATTTCCGCAATGTCTCTCCCCTCTCTACCCGTTTCACCTTATGATTTGAAACAAATGTTTGAGTTGTTAAAAGAGGAGATCTCAATATTACAAACTTGGTTTAGTTTAAATAAGTTATCATTAAATTTAGATAAGACTAGCTATATGTTATTTAGCAAAAATAAAATAGATACATTTTCTATCAAAATTGATGGGGCGGCCGTGGCGTAGTGGTAATGGCAGTCGTCCCCCGATCGGAAGGTTGGCGGTTCGAATCCCGGTTCCCCACACCATGTGTCGTTGTGTCCTTGGGCAAGACACTTAACCCCGAGTTGCTCTCGGTAGGACTGGAAAGCACCTTGCATGGTCGTCTGCCGCTACCGGTGCATGAATGTGTGTAGCATTCAATGTGTGTAGCACTTTGAGATTTTCACTAATGAAAAGCGCGTTATAAATTGAATTCATTATTATTATTATTATTATTATGGTGTTGAACTAAGTACCGGTAGAGTGGATGAGGTGAAGTTTTTGGGTGTAATTGTTGAGAGATTGGCGTGGAAACAGCATGTTAATTTTGTTAAAACTAAGTTATCTAAATCTATTGGCGTATTGAATAAACTAAAGGACTTGTTAAATGATTTATTTGCTATATAACTCAATTTTTGTTCCACATTTAATTTATTTTGTGGAGGTTTGGGATAAAGCCTGTACAACTATAAATTATATTTTTATTTTGCAGAAAAGAGCGGTGAGAATTATTGCTAGAAAGCCTCATCGTCCGTCAGCCATCAAATGTATTATTTAAACATCTCAAATTATTAAAATTTAATGAATTGGTAGATTATAATATTTTGTTAGTAATGCATAAGGCTCATAAGAATGCGCTACCCACAAATGTTCAAATGTTTTTCATTAAGAGAGAAAGCCGTTACAGTTTAAAAGGAACTGAAATGTTTGTTAAACCTAGATGTAGGACTAGTTTGAAGGGACGTTTTATTTCAAATAAAGGAGTGGAATGTTTTGGAAAAAGATTTTAAAGATGTAAACTCTGATGAAATTCAAAAAAATTATCAAGTCTAAACTGCTAGCAAACTACTAAAGCTTTAAGTAATGCATCCTAATCTATTTGTTGATTATTGAGTGTGAAATGTTACTAAATTGATCTGTTGTTTTTGGTAGTTAATTGTTTGAATTGATTGTTTGTAAATTGTTTGTTTTGTTTTTTGGTAAAAAAGGGGCAGACAAAATAAGAAAATTTTCTTCTTTCTGCCACCTTTCATTTTATGTATTTTGATTTTTTTCTCATATTTATGATTTTTTTTTTCCATTATCTTTTATGTTGTTTTTCTTAAATATGTAAAATGAATAAAACTTTAATAAAAAA
>JBBPBX010000157.1:53160-73581 GCA_038048925.1 Garcialebias charrua | reverse complement strand
TAGATGTCTGTGATGGTGGGGAGACTGACTCCAACATCTTCTGTGCAGCCTTCACCACTCTCTGCAGAGCTTTTCTTTCTGCAGCTGTGCAGCCTCCATGCCACACGTTGATGCTGGAGCACAGGATGCTCTCCACTGCACACCTGTAGAAGGAGGTGAGGACTGGGCTGCTCAGACCAGCTCGTCTCAGCCGTCTGAGGAAGTAGAGTCTCTGATGACCTTTCTTGATCAGGCTGGTGGTGTTGTTGCTCCAGCTGAGGTTATCATTCAAGTGTACACCCAAGTACTTGTAGCTGGAGACCACTTCCACTGCAGATCCTCTTATGTTCAGTGGGGTGTGTGTTTGTTCCTTCTGAAGTCCACAATCATCTCCTTTGTCTTCTTCACATTCATGTGAAGGTTATTCTCTTTGCACCAGCTCTCCAGGTGTTCCACCTCCTGCCTGTAGCTGGACTCATCATTGTTTGTGATGCATCCCACCACAGCTGTATCATCTGCAAACTTTACAATATGACAGCCTGGATGGGTGGCTGCACAATCATATGTGAGCAGAGTGAACAGGAGAGGGCTCAGCACACATCCTTGAGGAGAGCCAGTGCTGAGGGTTATGGTGGAGGAGGAGAAGTTGTGGATCTTCACGGACTGTGGTCTGTTTGTTAAGAAGTCTAAGACCCAGTTACAAATGGAGGGGCTTAGTCCAAGTGTGGATAGTTTGTCCATCAGGGTTTGGGGAATCATGGTGTTGAAGGCAGATGTGAAGTCCACAAAGAGCATACAGATGTACGAGTCCTTCTGTTCCATGTGGGTGAGAACAGTGTGGACCACAGAGGAGATGGCGTCCTCTGTTGATCGGTTCTCGCAGTATGCATACTGATGAGGGTCTTCATTGATGTTGGTGGTTGTTTTGATGTGGGTCATGACCAGTTTTTCAAAGCATTGAGCGACTATCGGGGTGAGGGCCAACGGCCGATAGTCATTCAGACCAGTCACTGTAGAGCATTTTGGGACTGGGATGATGGTGGTGGTCTTCAGGCAGGTGGGAACTGTTTCCAGGGCAAGTGAGGTGTTAAAGATGTCTGCCAGCACATCGCAGAGCTGATCCGCACATTCCTTCAGAACTTTCCCAGGGATGTTGTCTGGGCCGGTTGCTTTGTGAGGGTTGATCCTTCTGAGACTACCTCTCTTTCTGGAAGTATCCCTGAGCTCATTCTGTTATTTCCTTGACAGTGGCATTCCTGTTTGAGGTGCAGTGATGTTTAAGGGCCCGGAGATCACGAGCATCCAGTAGAGTTTTACGGCCTTGACCCTTACGCACAGCGATTGTTCCAGATTCTCTGAATCTTTTGATGATGTTATGCACGGTTGATGATGATAACTTAAAAGTCTTTGCTATTTTACGCTGGGTAACACCATTCTGGTATTGCTGCACTATCTTTCTGCGCAACAATGGTGGAATTGGTGATCCTCTTACCATCTTGGCTTCTGAGAGACACTGACACTCTGAGAAGCTCTTTTTATACCCAATCATGTTGTCAATTGACCTAATTAGTGTTAATTGGTCTTCCAGCTGTTTGTTATATGCTCAATTTCCTTTTTCCAGCCACTTATTGCTACTTGTCCCAACTTTTTTGGGATTTGTTGACACAGTGAAACTTTGAATCAACATATTTTTCCTTTAAAATTTTACATTTACTCAGATTAAACTTTTTATCTGTGATTTGTGTTCTATTCTGAATAAAATATTAGATGTTGCCATCACCACATCATTGCATTGTTCCATCCATCCATCCATTTTCTTCCGCTTATCCGAGGTCGGGTCGCGGGGGTAGCAGCCTAAGTAGGGAGGCCCAGACTTCCCTCTCCCCAGCCACTTGGAGCAGCTCCTCTGGGGGAATCCCAAGGCGTTCCCAGGCCAGCCGAGAAACATAGTCCCTCCAGCGTATCCTGGGTCTTCCTCTGGGTCTCCTCCCGGTGGGACATGCCCGGAACACCTCACCAGGGAGGCGTCCAGGAGGCATCCTAACCAGATGCCCGAGCCACCTCAACTGGCTCCTCTCGATGTGGAGAAGCAGCGGCTCTACTCCGAGTCCCTCCCGGATGACTGAGCTTCTCACCCTATCTCTAAGGGAGAGTCCAGCCACCCTGCGGAGAAAACTCATTTCAGCCGCTTGTATCCGAGATCTTGTTCTTTCGGTCATAACCCAAAGCTCATGACCATAGATGAGGGTGGGAACGTAGATCGATCGGTAAATTGAGAGCTTTGCCTTTTGACTCAGCTCTCTCTTCACCACGACAGACCGGTACAGCGCCCGCTTCACTGCGGACGCTGCACCTATCCGCCTATCGATCTCACGCTCCAGTTTTCCCTCATTCGTGAACAAGATCCCGAGATACTTAAACTCCTCCACTTGGGGCAGGACCTCCTCCCCGACCCGGAGAGGGCATGCTACCCTTTTCCGGCTCAAGACCATGGCCTCGGATTTGGAGGAACTGATCCTCATCCCGGCCGCATCACATTCAGCTGCAAACCGCTCCAGCGAAAGCTGTAGATCACGAGCTGATGAAGCCAATAGGACCACATCATCTGCAAAAAACAGAGAAGCGATTCTAAGGCCACCAAAACGGATCCTCTCAACACCTTGGCTGCGCCTAGAAATTCTGTCCATAAAAGTTATAAACAGAATCGGTGACAAAGGGCAACCTTGGCGGAGTCCAACTCTCACCGGAAACGAGCCTGACTTACTGCCGGCAATGCGGACCAAGCTCTGACACCGGTCGTACAGGGACCTAACAGCCCATATCAATGGGCCTGGTACCCCATACTCCCGGAGTACCCCCCACAGAACCCCCCGAGGGACGCGGTCGAATGCCTTTTCCAAGTCTACAAAGCACATGTAAACTGGTTGGGCAAACTCCCACGCACCCTCCAGGACCCTGCTGAGGGTGTAGAGCTGGTCTAGTGTTCCACGACCAGGACGAAAACCACACTGCTCCTCCTGAATCCGAGGTTCGACTATCCGACGGACCCTCCTCTCCAGAATTGCATTGTTTTTATTCACAATATGTTTAGTGTCCCAACTTTTTTGAAATCCGGTTTGTACAATTAACCTAATGAGTTAAAATGTTCCTTCAGTTATTTGTTTTTGAACCCGTCCAGAAGACCTGACTTAACTTTTTTAGATTTTTCTGCCTGGATTACCGAGCATGCATCAATCAGGATGCTCCTTCAGTTGTTTACATCCTTCCATTTCCCTAATTTCTTTTAGATGTGTTGCCGCCTACAATTATTTTTTTAAAATTTCTTCATTGACATTTGATGTTCCACCATAAATAAAATACGGGTTAGAGATTTACATGCTATAAACCGCTGTTCTCCGCAACTGAGATTGTAAAGTTTCCCAAACACTAAATGCTTCCTCCAGATGGGTGATGTGAATATTGTCTCTTATTTTTAATTCAGAAATGTCCATGCACAAAAAGCACAGCAGTAGACTATTAATGCAATAACTTGAACTGTTTAATTATCTAAAAGGAACATTAACTCTGTACGTTTACAGCTTTTGAAACATTTTAAAAAGGCACGTTGTGACAAAAGGGTAATAAAGAAGAATTTGTGCAGAATGTTATAATAAAACCGTACAATTACTGCACTGGTCAGAGTATACAGTACATTCAAGGGTTCAGAGCTTTTCTACTTTCTTAACAAACTGGATGATGTCGTCAGCTAGCAGCTGAGGCTCTTCAAAGGCAGCGAAGTGGCCACCTCGAGGCATGAACGTATAGGATTGGATGTTTCGATACTTAATTTGTGCCCAAGATTTGGGGCAGTGCATCAGCTCCTGTGGGAAAGCAGCCAATCCAGTGGGGACAAATGTTCCCATCCTAAAACAAAAGATGAGCCTTTGTTAGGGAATGTGCGTGACGAGATTAATAAACTTAAAAAAAGAACATCAGTATGACTCTGCCTCTTACTTTGCATCAATTCGGCTAAGGATGTCCTTAAGGTTCTCTTTGTAGAACCTCATGGAGGAGACAATGGAGCCTGTGGTCCAGTAGATCATTACATTCGTCAAGAGGTCATCCAGGCTGAATTTTCTGTGCAAGAGTCATCGTTTTTATTTAATAACAAACTGATTCAATCCCTCAAATCTAGCTGCATATAACTATTGTATACATTCAACCTTTATTTAAACAGGTTAATCCCACTGAGCCTCGGGGACTCCTTTACAAGAGAGACCTGATTTTAACAGAGTGATGACAACAGTGGACAATATACAATTACAAAGGATGCGCACAAATTAATTTTTTTAAACAAGGAAAATAAAATGGTAATTAAAAGGAAAAGTAGCAAAAAACTATTAAAGGAAAAAAAAAACTATAATTTAGGGATACACGATCCACATTTCTTACTTCCGATACTAAAATCTGGGTATCGACCAATACTGATACTTTTCCGATCCGATACCGTTCAGGTATACGAGGCTGTAATAATGAATTTCTTGAATGGAGAGCACGTGTATTACACTATACTCTGTGACTTCTGTCTTAACATTGTGTGAATTAAACCCAAAGAAGACACTCTGAGCCTCACAACAAGTATTACCAAAACTTTAATAGCACACAAGAGGCAGGTCTATATCACAGACGTCCTTCTGACTCATGGTGCATCCCGGAGCACTAAAATACTGCTAAGCATTATGGGAAATCAACACAGTCCACTCCCCGTTTTTTAGTTTCGTTTTTGATTGTGGCACTATGAGTTATAATTCTTGTTGGTTTTGATTTTTAAACTATACATTGAATTTATAAATGTAAATTCAATGTATAGTTTAAAGCTGGGGTATGTAGTTTATTTTTTAAACATATTTTTTCACTCTGCCCTTATCTCCTGATACATTGATCTTTGACATGTAATCTCTCAAAAAAACTATAGTCCTCTGGCGTCTCCCGGTGGTAATAAAAGCATTTATAAAAAGCCAAGAGCGCCCCGCGGTTAAGCAGCCAATAAAAACAGAGCTTCTTACTTTTCACCCCCTAACCCACGCCCCCCCTCCCCAACCCACGCCCCCGCCTGTCAGCCTGCAGCGAGCCCCGCAGCGAGCCCGCAGCGGCCGCGCAGGTTCTTGTTGAAATAATTTCAAAGCGATGCAAAACTGTTTTGTATGTGACACAAATGTATTAAATATCCCTTCTTCATCCCTGCTCTGAACTTTTATTTTGTTTTTTTTTGCCAAAAGTCAAGTGATCGCTTCCTCCCCTCCAGACCTGCACTGACAGATATGAGGAAGTGGATCAATTTGTCACGAGCGAATTAAATCATGTCCAACGTGGCTGTGTGAAGCTCTGCAGGTTTCAGGGTGTTTTTGTTTTGCTGGACCAGTGGTCCATGTTTTTATTTTATTTTTAGAATGTTTTATTAACACATAATCACAGAACTTTGCAGCGCTGAAACGGGACATGTAGAGGAGGCGGAGCATTCCAGGCTGCTGCGCGAGTGAGGTGGAGCTGAGTCATACTGTATATGGCTCTGAGTGAGGAGGGACCAGAAACGTGTCTCTGTTCAAAATGTTTCTAAGTGCCAGCGTGTTAAAAAGCTGCATACTGAACCTTTAAATCTGTATCCGTTGATCAAAACCAACAAGAATTACAACTCATAGTGCCACAATCAAAAACGAAACTAAAAAACAGGGAGTGGACTGTGTTGATTTCCCATAATGCTTAGCGGTATTTTAGTGTTCCGGGCTGCACCACGAGTCAGAAGGACGTCTGTGATATAGACCTGCCTCTTGTGTGCTATTAAAGTTTGGGTATTACCTGTTGTGAGGCTCAGAGTGTCTTCTTTGGGTTTAACTCACACAATGTTACAACAGAAGTCACAGAGTATGGTGCAATATATGTGCTCTCTGACATACATCAGGAATCGGAAATATCGGCAGGATCGATTGGAAAATCCGATACTAAAATTATGCTGGTATCGGATTCCGATACTGGATCGGATCGGCCCCATCCCTAATATAATTATAAGACTTGTATAAGAAAAGTAAATTATTTTTGTGATGGACCAAGAAGTATTTTTAGATAGTTTAAATTAATATGTCCGTGAGACTGAGACGTACCTCTCCAGTCCACCATCTTCCAGATCTCTGTTCTTCATATCCGCCCAGGAGGAGAACTTTTCCAGAATGTAGGCTGCCAAACCTACAGGTGCGCTGTTCAGTCCACAGCCTTCAAGGACAAAAATAAGAGCACATTTTAAATATGTTGAACGGTTTCAGGATTGGACGTCTTGAAAGGACGGTGTAGTACTTTTGAAGTGATGTTCTGTTAAATAACGGTGCCTCAGTCAGGATCACATCTGTGACCTGTTGGTGAACAGCATTCAAACACCTTGTGACTTCCATAGTTCTCAACGTCCTTGTGTGAGTCACAGGTGCACGGCCTGTCTTTTCAGTTTTGAACACGTTTAAACAATTTGCTTTTCTCATGAAAGTCACAAAGTCATTGTGGGGCATCTCCAACTCATCTCCAAAGCGATTTGACAGTAGACATCCAAGACTGACCAGATCTAAAACCCACTAATAATACACAATTAGTGAAAAACTGATTCAGATCTGTCATTTCAAAGGTGCAGGTGAAATTTAAACGAGGGAGTGGCTGCCCAAGTTGACACCAAATGAGCCAAAGCTGGCATAACGTGGGCTAGAGTGGACAAAATGTGCATGACTATTGACTAAGCAGTTTGACTAAGCTGTGAACAAAACAAAAAAAAAAACTGATTTAAAAAACACTGGTCTTTCAGAATGTGGTTGAATGGCTCACTGGTCATGTTGGGGCAAACACTCAGGTCACAAAGCACGGAAGCCTCATTCATAAGACGCCTCAGTCCAGGACTGAAGTGTTCTGAGCTCCTCGGTCCATTCAGAAGCCACCAAGGTGAAGAGGGGGGATGGAGTCAGCCTCTGATGCCCCTCTGTGCCGCCCAGCGGGGTAGAAACAGGACCAGGCTGGCTGACGTGAAGAAAATTAATCTGTGGAGCTGCTGCCCAGTTGTTATTTTACAGAAAAGAGCTATAAGAATTATTACAAGAAAGCATTACTGTCATCCATCTAGTATTTTATTTTATCAATTGAAATTATTGAAGTTTTATGATTTGGTTGACTACAATATTCTTTTAGTATTGTTTAAAGCTCATAACTACACACTACCTCCAAACATTCAAACTCATTTTGTAAAAAGGAAAAGTACCTATAATCTTAAGGGAATGGACATTTTTGTAAAGCCACAGTACAGGACTAGTTTGAAGGGTCAGTCTACTTTAATTCAGGGAACAAGTCTGTGGAATGGTTTGGAAAATGATGTTAAAATAGTAAAAACAATACCTATGTTCAAGAAAATGATTAAGACTAAATTTTTGAAAAGATACATATAAAATTAATTCATCTCAAATGTATTATATATATTGGAAAATTGGATTAGTTATTTGTTATGTTATATTATTCATAGATGATTGTATTTTGAGTTACTTTTGTTTTAAAGAAGGGGCAGATATGATAAGATTTTTTTCTTCTACTACCTTTCATTTTATGTATCGTTTATTTTTATCATGTAGTTTTGTAAATTGTTTTTTTGTGTTTTAAATATGAAATGAATAAAATAAACCGATAGCAGTGGTGAGCGCCCGCTCGTGGGATTAAACATCAAACATCTTTTACAGACGGAATATTGACAATGACACAGCAACTTTGTACTGTAGTTGGTTAAAAAAAAGAAAGAAAAGTTGACCACAAACAAGATTACTAAAGTGAGTTAATAGTGTGAATGTTTATGAAGCATTCACACTGTTGCGATCCATTTTTCTTCCGTACATTTTTCGGCACAATTCTCATCCTGTAGTTTTCAAGCTGTTTCAACAAATATCAAAACGTTCAGCTCTTTCTGGACAATCCTGCTGTGACTTTTGGTATTGGCGCAACTTTAGCTTTTTGAAATATTTTGCCGTCTCTGCCATTTTTTTCCTCATAGAAAATTAATTGAGCTAATTTTACATCCTTCAAATCTTTACATCTGTTTACAACCTTTTACTGCTCCTTTCAGCTTCCTTGTGCACATTTAAACATTTGTTCAGCTCATTTCAGCTGTTTTGTGATCCTTTCAGATTCTAACCACATTTTTGTGCTTCTTCTAGCTTCTTTCTGCTGTTTTAATCTTGTTATGCTCCTTTGAGCTTATTTCTGCAAGTTTCAACTTTTTCTGCCATTTAGCTGTTTTTACGCTAATTTGAGCTTTTTCAGTAAATTCCACATTATTTTCACTCAGTTTAATTTTTGTCAGCCTAATTCAGTAAAAATGTGATCTCCACTTACTTCTGGCAATTTAAGCTTCTTTCTGCCTTTTTATCTACTTTTCAGCTGGTTTTTTGCTACTGTAATTTCAGTTTTTTTTACAGATTATTTAAAATGTTTTGTGCTCATTTTTGCTCATTTCAGCTTAATTGGGGAAAGATATTCTTTCAGCTTTCTTCTGCTAATTTAAAGGTGTTCTACAGATCCAGCTACCTTTTTAGAATTATTTTTTTTTTAATTCAGTCCTTTTCAGATTTTTCCCCCCCTCTCCTTTCCCCTTGCTCCCTTCGTCAGGGGTCACCACAGCTAACTAAGTTGCACGAAGACTTGGCAATTTTTTTAAATTATTTTTTTTATGCCGGATACCCTTCCTGATGCAACCACAGACCACTGAGCTACCACAGCCCTCTGTGTGGAGCAGAGTGCTTTTATCTAGGGCGCCCAGGGGAGCAGATGATGGGGGTTAAGGTTTTTGCTCAGGGTCCTTGAGTGGGACAGATGAGGGTGGAAGCAGGTGTGGGTGGTTCAGCTATCCCACCCACATTTTGATGTTCTCAGTACCGAGAGTTGAACCGGCAATCTTCTGAGCACAGGCCCACCTTTACCTCTGCGCCACAACTCCCACAGATAAGTTCGAGTTTTTCATGGTAATTTCTGTTAATTTCAGCCCAATTAACACGATTCTGCTAATTTCTGCTTTTTTCTGTAATTTCAGCTATTATTTAGCTGTTTTCTGCTAAGTTTAGCTTTTTCAGCCAATTCCACTTTTTTTTTTTCTGCTACCGTACTTTCAGCTCCTTCATTTCCTTCTGGTAGTTTAAGCTTCTTTCTGCATTTTCAGATACTTTTCAGCTATTGTTTGCCAATTTCAGTTTCTTTAAACCTAATTCAGCAAACGTGTTTTTCATTCCGTTTTCTTGTACCAACAGGCTTGTTCTTCTTTTTCAGCTACATTTCAGCATGTTTTTTTGTTTTGTTTTTTTTGTTATTATTGCCAATTTCAGCTGACTTCCAGGAAGTTCTTCAGCAATAAGCATTCACTGCATTTTCACAGGAAATACAATTTCTCTAGTTCATTATAGTGAAGACACGAGGGAGACGTCCAACACACGTTTATCGTCACGCACCGCTTCAAACCAGCAGAGTTCTGCTCCACGTCTCTTGGATCCACTTGAAGCTCACGTCTGAGCGGGACGTGGCAGCTTCATCTGTGATTTGTCAACGGCTACAGGAAGCTTAAAGACAGACTGGTCTGTGTGGCCATTTTGCAGAATTCTCTTCTGAATACGCCTGAAGACTTGTGCCTCTTTCTCCATACTTCATAATCTATGGTGGACGGCATGGATCAGCTACTAACTATTGACAACTAGTTGACAGAACATCACTTCAAAACTGACCGGACTATCCCTTTAAGACAAAATGAGACTACGATAGTCGTCTTTGACCTGTTCATACCACCGTCATTAGTCAGCATGTGTTGTTTGCACACTCTCACCTGCAGTGTCTGGTTTAGTGCCCTGAATGTGAAGGTAGCCAGTTTCCCTCAGCATTTCCCAGACATTCTTCTCAAAGAAAGGGAACAGCCGGCGGACATCTTCCCGACTGAAGCCCACCAGGAAGGGCAGATACGGACCAATAATCAACGACAACAACACTTTGAAGCCTCCGGTTGCCATACACATGTTCAGGTGGAGACCCTTAACACAGCTGGAAGAGAAGAATCACAGCTGTAAAAGCAAGTCTGTCCGCATGGGCAAGCTGATCAGCTGCATTTTGCAAGAATTTGCGTTGTCGAGGATTTTTTGGTAATCTGCACACAATGCAAGCTGTGTTTCACACAACGTCTGCTTTTAGACACAATCTGGCTTGTTGTGATAAGTCGACTTGTTTTGCGCTCACTCAGGTTTCATCTGTGCCATGTTAGTGGTGATGAGCGAGCCCCAGTCTCCTCCTTGCAGATAGAACTGGGAAAAGCCCAGGCGTTCCATGAGAGTCAGGAAAACTCGGGCGGCAGCCAAACTGTTGAATCCTTGGGAAAAAGCAGGAAGCGTGCTGGTGGTGAATATCAGCTATTCAAGCAGAGATTCATACAAACAGTTCATGTGTCTGTGCACGTCTGTTAATAATAGGGGTGCAGGAAAAAAATCATTATTTTTTTTTTTTTAAAGAATCTAGATTTTTGGTCCTGCCGATTCAGAATTGATTCTAAAAGCCCCAAAATCGATTTTTTTTTTAACATTAAAACCCAAAAGATAAAGAAAATAAAACCATATCTCATCGTATATGAAATTAGCCTGGCCCTCGCCTTCCTGCACAGCTCCGCTCAATTCTCATTTCCCTTCACTGCACAGTCTGGGACTTGTCCCATAGACAAGGATATCTCCGGTAGATTTTTGACCGGACCAATCAGAGAACAGAAGGCGGAGTTTTGAACGACGTCGACTGACGTCGTCATTCAAAATGGCTGCCGCCACGAAGGAATTTTCAATAAAACAAGGTAAAAAACTATTATTTCTCTGCTGATAAAAAATATATTTCTTAGCTGACGTTATATCAGAAGTGTTCCTGAGCAATCAGAGAGCAGAAGGCGGAGTTTTGAACGATGTCGACTGACGTCGTCATTCAAAATGGCTGCCGCCACGAAGGAATTTTCATCAAAACAAGGTAAAAAACTATTATTTCTCTGCTGATAAAAAATATATTTCTTAGCTGACGTTATATCAGAAGTGTTCCTGAGCTTAACAGTTCCTAAATCAATTCACGAAATGGTCAAATCTGCTGGATTTAAATAGTTTCGGTTTGACATTTTCCAAACAGCCTCGGGTGCGCTACGAAAATAAATGATAAAAAATCGAATTTTATCTCAAATGTTTTATCTAGGCCAACAGTCAGTAAATTAGAGCCATATAATTACACACTGGTGGCAGAAAAAATATCCACCGAGTGGTTTCTGAGCAATTTATCTGATAGCCTGGACCTCGCCAGGCTAAACTAACAAAACTCCACCTTCTGTTCTCTGATTGGTCCATTCAAAAATCTCCAGGAGAAATCGTTTTCAATGGGAGGAATGCCAGACCCTAGTCCAAAGCGAAGTGAAGGACAAGGGTCTGGTGTCAACCAGGCTAATATGAAATAATACATAAAATGAAAGGTGGCAGAAAGAATAAGAAATCTTATTTTATCTGCCCCCTTTTTTTCAAAAACAAAACCAGTTCAAACAATCAATTCAAACAATAATCTTCTATAAGTAAGAGCAAAAAGCTAACCTAATACAGTACTGGTTATTTAAGTTACAGAATTTAATGCATTCGTGTATCATTTGTTCCTATTTTAGGTATAAATATCAAACGATGCAAAACATTTGATACAATAAGGAACCTAAAATTATTGTTTTAAATAAATGTTCTATTTGTTTACATTGTTGTTTAATGTTTTCAGTTTAAAATTATTGTTTTAAATAAATTTTCCATTTGTTTACATCGTTGTTTATTCTTCTCAGCTTGTCAGTTGCAAAACTGAAACTAAATTCATGACCATTTTAATAGAAAAATCGTTTCTGAATCAAAAATCGTTTCTGAATCGAAAAATCGATTTTCAATCGAATCGTGACACCAAAAATCGGAATCAAATAGATTCTCCAGACATAGAGATTCGCACCTCTAGTTAATAATATACATGTATCTCATAAACTACTACACAAATTTTAAAACTTGCAGAAGGTAATCACTGGGTGTACCTCGACAACTGACAGCCAAATGCTCATAGAAAACACAAACACGAGTCTAATTCTGTCATTTTTACAACGTTGAGCCCAAATTTATACGAGTTCCACAGCACATACTTCAAATGCATCATCTCATGAGTTACATAACGTTACTGCGTTTGTCCAAAATGCATTCGACTCCATTTTTCAGCTCAAGATGACCTTGATCTGTAACTGTAGCATAAAAGGTGGCGGGCGACGTGCATTCCTACAGGGACTTCAACCTACCCTGTTTATGTGGAGCTTCTGAGAAACCATAGCCCGGGATGGAGGGGATTATGACCTCAAATGCAACACCACTGCGGTTCCGAGTGAGAAGTGGCAGAATCTTGTAGAACTCGTAGAAGGAGCCAGGCCAGCCGTGAACGAGCATGAGAGGCACGATCTTCTGATCCGCTCGGCGCGGCGGACGTACGTGAATGAAGTGCACATCCAGCCCTGCACCATAAGAAAATCATACGCAGTACGTTTGCGCTTGTGAACACATACGGTGTAAGGATTGTGACGATGCGTGTACCTTCGATTTTGGTTTTGAAGTGTGGATACTGGTTTAGCACCTCCACCTGCTTCTTCCAGTCAAACTCATCCCTCCAGTATGAAACCACTTTCTTAAGGTAAGTGGAGTTGAAGCCATAGTTGAAGCCGCTTTGTTCCAACGGGTCGGTGTAGCGGGTTCTGTCGATGCGCTCATGCAGGTCCTGGTGGATTATATTAAAAAGGTGCTCACTGCAAAAGCATGAGATCGTTTTTCAGACAACATGCAATTCTGAAATGCACGTACACATTCAATGTAAACAAAGCACGCAGCCGAATCTGATGAAAAATATTGTGCAAATTAAATGTATTACTTTGATTTTTTTCTGTCTGGTCTTTATGACTTTACTATGAGGGTCACAAAAGTGTAAATTGGAGCTTAATCAATTTATTAAAAGCTTGGTTTGATCATTAAGGTTGTAAAGTGTTCATTTATAAAAAGAACCGTCCTTGTATTTGAAACTAAAAAGACATGTTTTTTGTTACGATGATCAGAAACAAATGCTGGTCCCTATTTAGAAGATGGTTCAAATCTGTTTAAAGATGATAAATGAAACAGGTCAGTGATTTTTATCTAATCAAAATTAAATAGGTGGGGTTTTTTTGCAGGCAAAAATGTTGAACAAAGAAAATTACTTCAGTTATTTGAAGCTACTAAGAAGTACAATGTGAAATCTGCATGTTGTCCATTAAACTGGACAACTTTGTATTTAAAGTGATGGCAAGTTTATACCACAAACTGGAGACTTTGCATTTTCTATAAACTGTAGGTGATGCTGAATGACTTTGCTGAAGTTTGCAGACGAAGCTGAAACTATGTTGTTAAAACTAAAAACAGAAAACTAGCTAAAATCTAAAAATCAATAAACATAAACGTTATGAGCAAAACACCAGCTTCAAATCAAAAGTAGTAAATGGCTCGCTAAGAGGTCCCTCCATCCATTATCTTTCGCTTGTTCCGAAGTCAGGTCGCGGGAGCAGCAGCTTGAGCAGGAGGTCCAGACATCTCTTTCCACAGCCAGCTCTCCCAGCTCCTCTGGGAGGACCACAAGGTGTTCCCAGACCAACCGAGAGACTTAGCCTAGGTCTTCCCCGGGGTCTCGTCCCAGTCGGACATGTTTGAAGCACCTCCCTAGGGAGATGTTCAGGGAGCATCCTTAGCAGATGCTGAACCACCTCGACTGGCTCCTTTCAATGTGGAAGAGCAGCGGTTCTACTCTGAGTCTCCTGATAACTGAATTTCTCATCCCGTCTCTAAGGGAGAGTCCAGCTACCCTGCAGAGGAAACTCATTTCAACCACGATCTCGTTCTTTCAGTTACTACCCAGAGCTCGTGACAATAGGTGAGGGTAGGAATGTAGAATCAGAATGTCAGTTTGCACCGAGATACAACGAGAACATGTACGTACAGCCGTCCGAAAGATGGATGGAGCGCACAAAGCTATTTCTAATTAGCACGGCCCTCTTATTTTTATTCAGAATATTTTTGCTTAGATGAGAAAAGGTAACATAAGGTGTCCTAGACAGTTGGAGGCATCAAAAAAACCTACCACAGCATAGCAACATAAATAGACACAATACTGTACAGTACATGAGGCCGGTGAAGGCATTGAATTTTAAGGGAAGGTCGTAGTCCAGACCCCCCTCCACCCTCAGCCATTGTCCAGATAAGAGGTGTTTGTTTTCATCAGCTCAGTTGAGGTTCTGTCAATGTCCACGGCCTTGGGGAAGGGAGGGGTGAGGAAACAGACAGAACGTTGTTGTTTTTCCTAAACATGCCAGGAGGTATTGAGATAAGTCCGCCATCAAGGCTACTACAGTTTGGGTCAGGCAAAACTCGTAAATTGCCATTTCTGCATTTTAAAGTCTCGCTGGTACCGTATTTTCCGACCGATAAGTCGCACCGCCTATAAGTCGCATTGTCCAATTATGTCCAATAAATTGGAAAAATCCATAAACATGTCACTTTGCCCTATAAGTCGCATCTATTATGCGTCACCGCTCTGACGCGTCGCGTATGATACGCGTCACCGCTGACAACCCGAAATGTGGGCCGGTGGTTTGCCCTGCTGCAAATGGCTGCCACAGTTGTGTGCACAGAAGGACTTTAACAAGAGGAACACGGTAAAAACAATTATTTGTTTGCTGAAAATTATAGCAAAGATGTGTCTTAGCTGAACTTTTCCTTAATAAATGCACGTAATTGTCAAACCAGCTGGATTTAAAAAGTAGTTTCGCTACGTGCACCCGCACGGAGAAAAACACAAGCTAACAGCCAACACATCTACGGTTCTAAAACATCGAATTTTAGATCAAACATCTCCTATGGCTAGTAGTTTGTAAATGTCCATCCAGTGATTTCTTTCTGTAAGTTTCATTAAAATCTGTTGTGTGGTTCATGAGCTATTTTGCTAATAAACACTGAGCTAACAGTAGTTCATAGCTCCAGAAAGCAGGAGGCCGGGCTGCGGCAGAGTGAAGGCCGCAGTATAGCTCTGCGTTCGCCCGAACGCCGCTCGACGCGCGCGTGCTGTGCGCAGGCAGTTCACAGTATAGCTCAGCGTGAGGCTCCAGCGTTTTCGCTCCAAATACTTGACGTCATTTGAGCAACAGCAGGGCAGAGCGTTTACCTAAGGGACAAACTGAGGTCGCTGATTGGTCATTTGCTGACACGCCTACTGAATTGATTGACAGGTCGGTGGGGGAAAAAAAGGCACGAGCCGGCAGATGGCTCAGGCTGCAGCCGCTACGGTGTTCTGTGTTTATATGTTAAAAAAAAGTTCTAAAAAATAAAATAAAAACAGAGAGTGCTGGTCCAGCACACCAGAACACCAGGAAATCTGCAGAACCTCGCACAGCCACGTTGGACATGTTTAATTCGCTCGTGACAAATTCATTCATTTCCTCATCATTTCAGTCATGGAGTCAACGGAGGAGGAAGCGATCACTTGACTTTTGGCAAAAAAACAAAAAGAAAAGTCCAGATCAGGGATGAAGAAGGGGAATTTAATACATTTGTGTCACATACAAAACAGTCCGACGCCGGGCAGTTTATTGTGAGACAACGCGCTTGCGCTCACGGTCGTAAAATTCGAGCTTGGCGCGTTCGCGCCCGCGTTTAAAGGCTTGTGCCGCTGCGTTCGAACGGCGTCGAGCGGCGTTAGGCCGAACGCAGAGCTATACTGGGGCCTTGAGTCCGACCAGAGGAGGCTGCCGTCGGACACGAGGTGGGAACGGTCAGTGGACCCTAGCGGCTGAAAGTGGTACTGCACCATTTTTGCCAAAATGAAAAACTGTCTATCTCAGCCAAAAATTGGTCAAAAAATATGGGGAAAAAAAATCCATAAATATGTCGCTTTGCCCTATAAGTCGCAGGGCATGCAAATTAGGAAAACAGGTGCGACTTATACACCGGAAATACGGTACATTTCTTTGATGGTAACTCCAAACAGCCAAATTGATTCCTTACGCCAAAAGTCGAACTCACAGCTTTCTCCAAGATTATTCCCACCGTTCATATGTGCTGCCAGAAAGTTCAGTCCTGATAACAGCCTGCTCCGGCTCTCTGACGCAGCTCCACATAATTCAGTCTGAGTGCTGCCAAGCTTCGACACATCCACACAAATTTGTAGACAATCCTGATTTCACCAACCCAAACAGCAGAATCCAGTTGTCGTCATGAATCCAATTTGTTTCCGTCGAGGTCAGAGGGTCCTCCTCACCCCGACTTCCTGTCAGGAGAAGTTGATCAATTATGTTGAGAGACCAGCTGATCTAAATATTTCGAATTAGGAAGGTATGCAGAAAAAAAAGAGGCTCATTAAAGGGTTCACAAGACGAAAGAGAGCAACGCAGAGAAGTGGGGGGACGGAGCAGAAGAAGGCAAGTCTGTCTTCACCAGAGCACAGAAAGAAAGAAAAAATCTGAGATAAACTGGTAGAGCTGCTGCCTCTCAGCGAGCAGGTCCCTGGTTCAAATCCTGGTCCAGGGGCCTTTCTGGGTGGAGTTTACATGTTCTCTCTGTGCATGCGTGGGTTTTCTCGGGTACTCTGGTTTCCTCCCACAGTCCAAAAACATGCATGTTAGGCTGACTGGTGATTCTAAAGCCCCCGGTAGACCTGCGCGTACTGCCTGTACGCCTCTGTACGACGTACGTACGCTGAGGCAAAAGCGTACCCCCGCGTGGCACGAACGTGCAAAGCTCTTTTTTACGACTGCGCATGCTTGCGCGGTGTCTGACCATAAACTTCCCCGGTGCCGGACTGTTTTGTATGTTACACAAATGAATTAAATTCCCCTTCTTCATCGCTGATCAGGACTTTTGTTTTGTTTTTTTGCCAAAAGTCAAGTAAAAGCTTAATCCTCCGTTCACTCCATGACTGAAATGAATGAATTCATGTCCTACCTGGCAGCGCTTGGGTTTAAATATTTCCTGGTGGGCTGTGGGCTGCAGGAAAAGCGCTCCCTGTTTTTATTTTTATTTTTTTGAAGTTTTTATTAACATATAAAGTTAGAAAGGCCGCAGCAGCAGCAGCCTAGCGAACCGCTGCTCGTCTGGAGCAGAGCCAGCGGCTTGTCCCACTCGCTGTCAATCATTTCAGTAGGCGTGTCAGCAAGTGACCAATCAGCGACCTAAGTTTGTCCTGCTTCGCGCGCAGCTGATCAAATTACAACAAGGATTTGGAGCGAAAACGCGAGTATTTAACATGAGAACGAAAGCAGAGCTGTGCCAGCGAACGCGTGCGCACAGAATGCGCGCATAGAGTGGCGTAAAGCCAGGACGCTGAGGTCTACGGGAGCCTTAAATTGACCTTGGGTGTGAATGAGACAGGTCCCTCTTGTAAATGAGTCCCGGTGCCTCAACGAGGCTAGCCTGTATAAACAAAGGTTGAATGAATGAATGAATAAAGGACGGGACGGCCCCCAGAAACCATCTTGGCTCCAGCAAACTGGTTGGTCCACTTAAGTTGTTTACAGCTTGGTGGGGGAAGATCAGTGTGCTGGAACTCTGACTGAGGAAGCCCTCTGGACTGAGGGTGAAACGTTTCGACTAAAAGAAACTGTCCAGATGACCAGATTGAGACTTATCAGATTTGATACCTGGATTATTGAGTATGAACTTTCTTGTTAATAAAGCATAAAGTTAAAGTGGGTATGCTTTACGCCTTGTACTTGTTCCATTATTCAAATATTTGCAAAATAAATGACAGGAAAATGGCTTAAACTACCGGTAATCCTTTTTTGTTGTTTGTATAACAACAAATAAAATTCTGTTTTATGTTAGTTTTGGTCAAAGCTTGAAAGCGCCGCTGCGGAGGAACCAAAGAGCCGCATGTGGCTCTAGAGCCGCAAGTTGGAGACCCCTGTTCAAAACAAAAAAAAAATCCCCTCCCTTTGCTCCACCTTGACCTGTCTTTTTTTAGCTTCTAAAGGAGTCTGCAACCCACAGACAGCTCAACTACCTTAATCTCTTCATCTGAGGTTTCCACTGTGAAGGGGTGGATCTTCTTATCCTCTGACAGAGTCTTCTCTCCGGCTCCCCACCAACCTTCACCAAGAGGGATAGTTTTCACCCTGGGCCTTCTCTGCAGGGCATACAGTATGAGTCCACCTGCTGCCAGGGCCACAGCAGAGCCAACCACAAGCTGCTGCTGCTGGGCAACATCCAGGCCGAAGAAAGAGTCCCTGCAAAGTGGGGATTCAAATGAGACAAAGTCTAACTTTATATATAATAATAACAATAAAACCCCTCTCACATTTATGCCCAAAGTCTTCTGAATTAAGAACTTCTTACTTTAAAAGGTTCAGCCTCTGCATGGTGCAGCTCAACACGTGAACACTCGCAGGTAACTAATACCAAAGGTCGAGAAAAGTGGTTAATTATATGTAGGACAGTCAGGAAGTACCTGATCCCTCAGTGTGTCTCAACGTACCTTGTTGTCACGTTTTAAGTGTCCAGAAAGCGGCGTCTTAACTTCCACGCAAAGTTAAACAGCCGATTTGAAGATTATCCTTTTGTTAAGAAGGGCTGCGGCAGGTGTTACACCAAATCCTGCGACTTGTCAAAATCTGGGACGCCAGGGGGCGATAGCGTACATTCCCCCGTATGTACGTCTTGAGTGGAAGTGAGAAGAAGAGTATTTAGGTAAACTGCGTAGCTCTGCGCAGCTCTAATGAACAGTGTAGCAGGAATGAAAATGGAACACTTCCCGAATTTTGTTTCGGTCGCATTGACGGGGAAAATGTAATGAGTATGCTGAACACAGACGGACCATCGCATTCAATTGCTGTTGTTTAAACATTTAATTAATAAATCTGTAAATGATTAATAAATGTTTCCAAGTGCTTTGTTGGGAGGGAGATTGGTTTCAAAACTTGCTTATCATTAATTTTACTAAATGTATTTTATATTCTTCATTTATTTTACATTTTAATTTGTTACAGCTGATGTTTTAACTGTGTTTGTTGTTTGTATGATATTTTTCTTGCTGTGAAATGTTCTCCTTGGGTGTCCTGAAAGGCGCTTTTAAATGTTTATGTTTATTAAATTTGTTCATTTTTTTTACAAAAGAAACACAATACAAGACAATCCCATTAATGATACGTACACAATGTAAAAAAAAAGAAAGGTAGCAGAAAGAAGAATAAATCTTATTATATCTGCCCCTTTTTTCAAACAGGTTTAGTTTAGTTTATTTTAGTAGTTGCATTGGTTGCACAGGAGATGGCAATGTAGTGCCAGAAATGTAGGTGTGGTTACCTGGCCTTCAGCAGCTGTTTACTGTACCTTTGACTCAGCTGCTCAGTGTCTGGCAATCACAGAGATGCTTTTGGTATGTAGCTTGTTTTCAATTGTCTTTTGTAAATTAACAGAGAAATGTGAATCTATTTTGTCTGGTTTTACATTTTTCTCTTTAAACAAGATTGTATGTATAAATTTGCTGCATTAAAAATAATTTGAAATATATAGGTAAAGCTTAAATTCATATAAATATTTAATAATTTTCTATTAAGGCTTTAAATTTGTTGATTGAAACAGTATTTTCATTTGATATATTTAAATGTGTTTATTATTCAAGGTTTTCAACTTATGGCTCATGGAGCATCAGAGAAAATAAAATAAAAGACTAAATGAGTGGAGTTGTACAGCGTCCTCTGTTGGTGCCAAAGCCTTTTTTTCGAGTTCAAGCAAAGGAGATAACTCGACACACAATTTGATACCCGTCAAAATCGGTGACCTTACTGTAATTTCACATAACTATTTTCAAAGTTCATTTTAAATGTGTTTTGGAGTTCTGCCACCTCCTCACTACAGTCTGGGGGCAATTAACATAACATGGGAGCCTCAAGTACTCAGTATCACAGAGGTCACCGAATTTGATACCCGTCAAAATCGGTGACCTTACTGTAATTTCACATAAATATTTTCAAAGTTCATTTTAAATGTGTTTTGGAGTTCTGCCACCTCCTCACTACAGTCTGGGGGCAATTAACATAACATGGGAGCCTCAAGTACTCAGTATCACAGAGGTCACCAAATTTGATACCCGTCAAAATCGGTGACCTTACTGTAATTTCACATAACTATTTTCAAAGTTCATTTTAAATGTGTTTTGGAGTTCTGCCACCTCCTCACTACAGTCTGGGGGCAATTAACATAACATGGGAGCCTCAAGTACTCCGTATCACAGAGGTCACCAAATTTGATACCCGTCAAAATCGGTGACCTTACTGTAATTTCACATAAATATTTTCAAAGTTCATTTTAAATGTGTTTTGGA
>JBBPBX010000157.1:39587-52893 GCA_038048925.1 Garcialebias charrua | reverse complement strand
TTATGACTTCCGGTTTGCTGCTGTTACGTAACGGAGGGAGGCGAAGCAGCTGACGGTGTTTTCTCTTCTTCAACATTCGCAGTTTGTTTCCTCGAGAGAACGAAGATGTGGAAGATTGTTTTCCTTTTTGTTGCGCCCCTGGTCGTTGCTGGGTTAGGCGGCATGACTGGCGGCAAACAAGACATAGATGTTAACGATGAAGGGGTTCAGAATGCTCTCAACTTCGCAGTGGCTGAGCACAACAAAGCCTCCAACGACCTTTTCTACGTTAAGACAATGAAGGTGCTCGAGGCTCAGTCTCAGGTCAGTAACGTTTGAACTTTTAATTTTTTATTTGTTTGTTGTATTCCTAAATAAAAAGGATGCCTGAACAATAAATCAGAACATGACTAGGTGGTGGATCTGGTCTTGATTAGACTTATCAAAGTTGATTATGACACTAAATGATTATAATTATGTTGTCCCGGTAATGATTATATTGACAAGGCAAAGTTTAATTGCATAAGTCATGTTAAAATCTACTGGACTGAGCAGTCTTTAATTTTACAGTTGCTTATCCACAATATTCCTACGCCCCATGATGCCTTGCGCGAATTATGGGAACGACTTCCGCCTGAAGTGAGAGCAGCAGTTAAAGCCCAGTCTACTGGCTGTATTTTTCACTTTTGTTTTTTTGTTTTGTTTATTTCTAATTAATTGCAATGGTTACTTCGTGTTGGGTTAGTGGGTGTTGCTGTCGGGTAGACGTTTGTTCAAAGCGCAGTTTTCACTTCATCCCAAAAATAAGTAAACGTGAAGGATTTATCTCCATCGGAGGAGCTGACAGCTGCACCTCCTCTGCCTGATCTGCTCCCGAAGACGTCGTGTTCAGATCACGTTTTCTCCGGTAAACAAAATATTCTACATAAATCATTTTGTGAAACAATTTCAGAACAATGTGAGAGTATAATTTTCTCTGTGTTGGAGCTGTTGTTGTTTTTTCTTCATGATTTAGCACCGTCTACTAGCTGTGGTTAGCTTAGCATGTAGCGTTAGCATCTGTTAAAGTATTTACTAAACAAATCTGTGGATAAATAATATAACTACATGTGTGTGTAATACATTTGCAGTACATACATATGCTGTGTGTATGTGTATACTGTATGCACACTATATATACAGTATATACATACATACTGCACATACATACTGTACTGTAGTACTGTTTTGATTGTAGGTCCCTGTTACTCTCATGTGAATAAAGCAGTGGGATGCTGTTTGTACAGAAAATATTCCATAACACAAGCTCATCTTTTGGTTATTACTACATTTGTTCTATTGAAATATTTATATTTTCAGGAAGGCCTGCACACAAGTCACAGACTGGTCTCCCACGCTGAAGTTGACAGACACACTTACTCTGAGACGCAGGAGCAGAAGAACAAGTAATGACACAAGCACCTGGCACAATAATTCAAAAATATTAAAGTAAATCTAAGATAAAATTACTGAAATCAATATAAAATTGAACATTACAGTATATCTTTGTGAATGAGTAAAAAATGTAGGAGCAACTGTATTTATTCTTTCTACTTTGAGTAGCAAACTTGGTCTTATTTTAGACTTTGTGATGCAAACATGACAGTTTTATTCTTTTTTTAAGGTACAGACGAGTGAAGGGCCAAGTTCCATCGTCTTGGATTCCGGAGGGGTTTGCTGCTTGCTCCAGTCGTCCAGTGGTCGTCCAGTGGTTGTCCAGTGGTCCCACATGATTAGGAATCTGTTCCAGTTTGTTTAAAATCAGAAACTGCCCATCATTTCTTGTTGAAGAGTGTATTTGACCTGGTATTTATTCTGGTATTTATTCTGCAGCCAATCATTTTCATTAAAAGACATCAAATCACCCACAGTTCTCATATTGTATTCAGTTTCAAATGTTTTTAGTTTATTCATTCATTCATTCATTCAACCTTTATTTCTACAGGCTTGCCTCGTTGAGCCACGGGGACTCATTTACAAGAGGGACCTGTCTCACTCACACCCAGAGTCAATTTAGAGTTACCAATCAGCCTAAAATTTATAATTATAGCTTTTATTCTTATCAATCTCCTCCTGGAGGAGGAACCACAGCAACATGCATGTTTTTAAGTTTTGTACTTGTCAATAAAAAACTAAACTGGTAAGTTGCCAAAAAAACAATCACATCTAGTGTTTTTATTTGCAGTAGAACTTCTCATTAGACATTAAACAACGTATCTTATTGAAATAAAGAAGGTGAAACACAGCAACACCAAATGCACTTCAAACGCAGATTTATTTATAGAAATTATATTTTCACTCATTTGTTGCTGTGGTACATAACTGCACACAAACTTCTGGACCAACTGGAGCGTCATCCATCTCCTGGACCAACTGGAGCTTCATCCATCTCCTGGACCAACTGGAGCTTCATCCATCTCCTGGACCAACTGGAGCGTCATCCATCTCCTGGACCAACTGGAGCGTCATCCATCTCCTGGACCAACTGGAGCGTCATCCATCCTGGACCAACTGGAGCTTCATCCATCTCCTGGACCAACTGGAGCTTCATCCATCCCTGGACCAACTGGAGCTTCATCCATCCATCCCTGGACCAACTGGAGCATCATCCACCATCCCTGGAACTCACCTTATGCAGAAATATAACAGAAAGGAGGAAAAGAAAAGTACAGTATACAAACATTAGGGTTCATTTATGAACACACACAAACACACCTAGATTATATATAAAAGAAACCCACGCACACACACACACCTATATTATATATATATATAAATAAACACAACAGACACCTATATTATATATACAGTATAAATAAATATACACAGACAGCATACATACAGTATATAGGTGCGTGTGTTTATTTGCCAGTTATGCACGAAAATATTAGTATCATTTAATCACTGACTACATAAAATCATTAAACTAAAAGCTGTCTCTTAAATCATACCTGGTGTTCTCGTTCCTCTGGAGGATACAGAGTCTTTTTTCAGGTGGTTTCTCGTAGCCCAGCCACAAAGAAGGATGCAGGTTTTTGTTTTCGGAGCATGTTCAACACACACTAGTTGCAGCCACAAATTCAGCTTCGTCTGATTATTCATACAGCCACGAACAGCGCAACAGGTACCAGAGCTCCACAAGACATCTTCATGACAATATTAGCTCAAAATAACAGAAAACAGAACTTTAACAGAACTTCTACGATGCGCACAGATAAACAAGTAAACAACGAGGAGCCAATGCAGAAATTCTACTTCCGGGGTCAAAACGGAAGTAAGTCCCATAATCGCAAATACAGTGCCACCTTCAGGAATATTGTGGATTTATTTATTTGGCATGCCAAGCTCCACCTAGTAATTATTACATGAAGGGAACCGAAAGGAAGATTTTTTTCGTTTAGTTGTTTCCTCACGTATGTGTCCATTATAAGTTTGAAACGGGCTTCATGTGTTGAAATGACCTGTATCTCCATGTCCCCCTTCTCTTTACAGGTAGTTGCGGGTGTGAAATACTACATAAAGGTGAAAATGGCAAAGACCACCTGCAGGAAGGGCAGCTCACGTAAAGGTTGTCCCGTCCACACTGACCCAGCGATGGCCAAGGTAATTACTTTATTAAATTAAAGGCTGAAAGAATGCGTATCGTCCGCTGTCTTCCGTGCAAGAGTGTTAAACTAAGATCATTCTTTTGCTTCATGAGATTTGCAGTTTTGTTCAAATCTTGACATGAACAATTTGCACGGTCTCACTAAGATTTCACAGAGCCTGTTAGTGTCAGAGTATATTAGGGATTACTCTCAGCTACTACCATACCTAGGTTTAGCTCAACATCTGTAAAATTGACAGTGTCGTAGCCATTTTTGTGTCTGCCACGGTGACCCGATTGGATCAGGTTTGTTACAACACTAACACGAGCGGTAATGAAAGAAAATGCAGATTTATACGTTCTCTTTATCACAAGGTGTAAAACGGATTGTACTAAGCTTAGTCCATCTTTAGAATAGAAAACATGTTTGTACAAATGGGGCGGCCGTGGTGTAGTGGTAATGGTAGTCGACCCCTGATCGGAAGGTTGGAGGTTCGAATCCCGCATCCGCCCACCATGTGTCGTTGTGTCCCTGGGCAAGACACTTAACCCCGAGTTGCTCCCGGTAGGTCTGGATGGCGCCTTGCAAGGCAGGCTACCACTACCGGTGTATGAATGTCTGAATGAATGGGTGGATGGCTGGTATTGTAAAGCGCTTTGGGGCTCCTCACAGGGGGCTGGAAAGCGCTATATAAATAAGCTCCATTTACCATTTACAAATATTTTAATATGATTTATATATATATTTAGGGCTGAACAATTAATTGCATTTGCAATAATATCGCAATATGATAAAATGAGATTTTCTAATCGCGAAGGCTGCAATTTGACTGGTCACGTGACACAAATCTTTATCAACACTTTAAAAAAAAACACCACAAAGACATTTACGATGGTTGCATGGCTAGAATGACAACAACCAGTGCTTCAACTTCAAGTAAGCAAAGTATCAGCCGACAGGGATCACTGACCGAACTGTTTGAACTTCAAACAGTAATTTTTTTTATATCTAATTTTTTATATTTATTTATTAACTGTCATGTGAAGTTCAGACAGTAGTTAGGAAGTTCACTTAACATGTTTACTATTATGTTTATGAAACAAGAAAAAATAGAAATGGTGAAAAGAAAAGGCATAGATTTGTTTGCTTTATTGTAATCTCTGCTTTAAATAAATCTGACATTGTTTATTATAAAACAGATTGATTTATTGCTTCTGTTTGTAAATTAATCGCGTTTTAAATCACAATCGCAATTTATAGAAAAAAAATTGCAATTAGATTATTTTCCAAAATTTAAAAAGGGGCAGACATAAGATATTTTCTTCTTCTGCCGCCTTTCATTTTATATTTTCTTTTTATATAAGAAACGTGTTTGTTGTGTTTTCTTTTTTCATAAAATGAATAAATAAATTAAATAAATAAATAAAATCGTTCAGCCCTAATATATATATATACTCTAAACTTTGTGTTTCAGAGTTACACCTGCGACTTTGAGGTGTGGAGCCGCCCGTGGCTACAAGATATCCAGGTGGTGAAAAGCAGCTGCTTGTAAAAGAACTACGTGGGACCGGCATTGTTTGCAGAATAACCGTCACTCCGAGTGAAATGTACTTTTCTTTTCATTAACCTCTAACGTATTAACATCCCTAAATTTTACCTTCATTACGTCACTTTATGCTAAATATGTTTCAAACTTTACTATAGAAGTACCGTACACAGTTTTTAATAGTTCCGAACAAAAATAACAAGTGACTTGGTTGTCAAATAACACATCAGCCTAGTTTTAAAGCACTGTAGTTTTAACTTTTTGAGTGATCATGTGATTAATATGTTTACGTTTTCCATTTGCTTTCCCAACGTCTTTATTCTTGTGATTTGATTGAATTACTGTCTGTCTTAAATTTATCAGAGATGCAATATATTATGATGGTAAAACATTGTCATTAATTATTACCTGACACCTAATTTATCTTTATTTTCCAATTTTAAGTTCAATAATAACTAAGTCATTATTTGTGTTTTTTGTTCCATCATTGAATTGTTTAAGTTTAATATACTGTAGGGTTGTATGCAAAATATAGGTTGTAACTTTTAGCAAACTGTACGCTCATCACTATTAATAAAAACATTAAGTACCTACGTGTTTTTTTTTTTACACTTAATGAATAGATTAGGGCTGAACAATTAATTGCATTTGCAATAATATCGCAATATGATCAAATGAAAAATAAAATGATTTTCTAATTGGAAAGGCTGCAGTTTGACTGGTAACAACACCAACTTTGGTTTTAAATAAGTAATAATAAAGTAAGTATTTGTAAAGTTATTATAAAAGTATAACAGTTTGGAATATATAAGACTTTCTTTTAGTAAACGCTGATATGAAATGGGCTACAGTAAGTTATAAGCAACCTTGATTTCCTGCTTTGTCCAAAGGTTGACCCAGACAGTTGAGCATGTTTAAACTGCCAGACAGAAAAGCTGAGGATAATGGGGATTATAGCTTCACATGCAACTCCCTTGTTTGGTTCTGTTTGGAAACTGGCAGGACCCGGTAGAAAAAGCCAGGCCTTGCATAACCTTCTGTTCCCATGCACGTGGTGGGTGCACATCCAGTCCTGCTACAAAAGGGACACATTTAAATAGGCTGTTAAAGCAGTGTTTATTTGTACCATGTTTAGGTTTTAAATCACATTTCCACCATTTCTGTGTGAAACATTCCTCCAAAATAAAACCACTTTCATAAGTGAAGTCTTGTCTATTTAGGAATGACAAATAACTTGCCACGTTTGCATTTTGCTTTTGGAAAAGGTTCACCTATGTGCTTTAGGCTTGCACAAATCAAATAAGAGCGAAGTGTCAAAGTCTGACTCATCATGGCATGACTCTGACATGCTCTCTGTCCAAACACACCAAATAAGGACAGTTACAAAGCAAAAACTGCTTCCACCCTTTCACTATGACAAGTCATTGTATAGTAAATAAATACTGACGGGTTGGGACGACGTATCTCCGGGTGCAGAGTCAAAGCCAAATGTTGACATTCTATTCAAATAGTGGCCACAGGTAAGTGCGTGTGACGCACACCAGACCCTTAAAACTCAACACCTTCCACTGTGAGGTCGTCCTTCTAAAGTCAGTGATCTTTGTGTTGCTGACGTAAAAGACCAGTTTAGTTTATTCATGTAGCGCCAAATCACAACACAGTTGTCTCAGGGCACTTCACAGGAACATTCACATTCATAAAAAAGCCAATTATTAAAGTTCTCTATCTAAGGATAGAGAAACAGTTGTTATCATATAACAAATAAGATTAGGTTTAAATATATATATTTAAATATAAGATAAAGAGTTGGCAGTGAAGGGCAAAGCAGCGACATCAGGGGCCTTGGTGTCTCCTGCCAAGCAGAAAGGGGAACTCAGCCAAGACCGGACAAACTGAATACAAACAGAACCAGCTCATTAAAACCAGAAACTAGAGCAGAATGTTTATTTCTATCCAAAACAAAAAGATGTCAATTTGTATCAATAGTGAAGCAGATTTATGGAAGCTGCTGAAGGCGTTCAAAAATGCTTTAAAATTAGCAGTTGCTCAGCACAACCAGGGATCAAACAACCTCTACCTGGATGAAGTGGCAGAGGTGATCAGGGCTCAATCACTGTTCAATATTTTTTTATATTAATCTGTAGCTCAAAGTGGGGGGGGTTATGGTTTCCCCAGCACCAACTTTCTTGCAGCTCCTGAGAGGCAGGGAGCCATCTCAACTGTCTCCAGTCTGCTGATGAGTGCTCACTGTCCGGTTGTGTTCACAGAAGACAATGAAGATCAACTCAGAGTTGATAAAATGCTTTGTACACAAAGTTAAATTCAAAGTCAATCACACCACAACAATGCCATTGGGGGAAAGGAAATGCCCAAGGAAAAAGGGGGAGTGGCACTGAAGGTTTTATGCAGTCTGACGAGGAGGAAGTGATTCCAGGTGTGCAGCATGGTGTGACAGCAGGCCTGTAAACAAGCAAAGGACGAGAAAGGTTGTCTATAAGAATTATCCTGACCTTCACCAAAATCTCCAGTATTCCACAACATACTGTAATGTATAAAATTAGTGCTTCAGTAAAACATTATCTGACCAGCAGGTGGAGCTCTTGTCTTAAAAGTTAGAAGATGCACCAGAACAGACTGAGCAGTATACAATATTTTATTAAACACTTTCATTAAAATGTTTCTTTTGAAACCAAGGATTCAAGTCCACAACTCGGCCCCTGTAAAACAGTTCTTTCCTTAAAAACAAGGATTCAAGTCCACAACTCGGTCCTTGAAAAGAAAGGAAGACTTAGAAAAATAAGGAAAAACACTTTAAACCATAGAACCAGTCGTTGTCGTCATCCAGTTCCAAATCCCCTTTCAATGGGGTCAGAGAAGTAACACCCTGCCCGACCAGTACAGGTTTTGCTGAGAGCAGCCCGAACATCAATGGGAAGACAGGACAAGACAGCAGAGCATCCACAGCGCTGTGGCTCCAACCAGTAAAATCAGGTGCCTGAAACAGAAAACCCATTATTGTGGATTCAGCAAAATTATTAAAATCTAAATCGCAGGTAACTTACCCAGAGGTGAAAACGCAGCCAAACCTGGGAGGAAGCAGCAGGTCAGCAGGCCAGCAGGCGAGGGCTTAGCCGCATGCCACAAAAATCCCAAACCACAGCCAGCAACGCCAGCAGAGCAACACTGCAGAAACGGACAGGTGTAACACCCACAAACCCAACCACGATCCCAGTCACTAATTTGAAAAACTGGCACTTACAATCTCAGACGAGCAGATCAAGAGCACCAGCAAAATAAGCAGCCAACTGGAGCAGCAGTGAGAGAAACAAAGACACACGCACCCCATAGCGGCCTACCCAGCTATAAAGGCATCTGCCCCACCCATTAATCAACGGTACGCATCTAGCTGCACCTGATGCGCATCTAGCTGCACCTGATGCGCATCTAGCTGCACCTGATGCGCATCTAGCTGCACCTGGTGCGCAGAGTGGAAGGGAGGGGGAAGTGGAACACCATCTCACCACATTCTACCCCCGTTGTTGCGTCGTCGCTCCGACGATGGACCTGCACACTTCAGCATTGTCATGGCTGCGTCCAGAACGCTACTTCATATATCAAAAATCAAAAGCAGCAAGTTGAACAGCCCAGCGGTGCTCCATGGCACCAAGCTTGGCTGAATGAAAAAAATTCAAAAGCGTTGTTATCTATAGGCCATACACAACTGGCCCAAAAGATATTCCCTAACTTTCTCAGTCATGGCCCATTTTAAAGCCATGAACTGAAGAACGCAGCATTAGTAGGATCTTTCACCACCAGAATCCCACAATGCAAAAGCACCTTGTCGCAGAGATTAACATCCAACTCTAAATAGAGCCATAATTGGCCATCTTATGCCCTGAAGGGTTAAGACCTCAACTGGACAAGATGCCAACATTTTGACGCGGCTGCTAGTTGCAAGCCTGCTATTCCCCCTGCTGACAAATGGCGGGCCCAAATACACGATTGGGCCTCTTCGATCCACTCACTGATCCCAATGTCAGTCCTACCACTGACCATGGGACACCGTTGGTCCCTGGGCACAACAACCAACCGTTCAGCAACTACAGCGCAAACAGGCATGACACCACCAACCACAACCGGGGAAGCAGCAGCGCCCAGCAAACCCCCAGCCGTCGCACTCTGCCGACCCACTCCATCCACCGGCCGCTGCACCACTTCATACATACCTGCAGGGAAGAAGAAAAAAAGAGAGAAAAGGGAGGAAAAAAGAGAGAAAGAACACCCGTAGAAAATAAACTCCAAACCCACAAATAGGTCTTCCCTTGGACAACTACTGCTGTCTTGTCTTACCACACAAAAAAATAACACACCCAACAAGTTAAAAATAAAATAAAGTCTATGTTCAATGGTGCATCCTTACAGCAACGTCAAATGTGACCAGCAGGTGGAGCTCTTGTCTTAAAAGTTAGAAGATGCACCAGAACACAGACTGAGCAGTAGTATACAATTTTTTTTATTAAACACTTTCATTAAAACATTTCTTTTAAAACCAAGGATTAAAGTCCACAACTTGGTCCTTGAAAATAAAGGAAGATTTAGAAAAATAAGGAAAAACACTAGAACCAGTCGTCGTCGTCCAGTTCCAAAGACCTTTTCAACGGGGTCAGAGAAGTAACACCCTGCCCACACAACCTGCCCGACTAGTACAGGTTTTGCTGAGAGCGGCCCGTACAACAATGGGAAGACAGGACAAGACAAGACAGCAGAGCATCCACAGCGCTGTGGCTCCAAACAGTAAAATTAGGTTCCTGAAACAGAAAACCCATTATTGTGGATTTAGGAAAATAATTAAAATCTAAATCGCAGGTAACTTACCCAGAGGTGAAGACACACAGCCAAACCTGGGAGGAAGCAGGTCAGCAGGCGAGGGCTTAGCCGCATGCCACAACAATCCCCAACCACAGCCGGCAATGCCAGCAGAGCAACGCTGTAGAAACGGACAGGTGTAACACCCACAAACCCAACCATGATCCGAGTCACTAATTCAAAAAACTGGCACTTACAATCTCAGACGAGCAGATCAAGAGCACCAGCAAAATAAAGCAGCCGACTGGAGCAGCAGTGAGAGAAACAAAGACACACGCACCCCATAGCGGCCTACCCAGCTATAAAGGCATCTGCACCGCCCATTAATCAATGGTGCACATCTAGCTGCACCTGATGCACATCTAGCTGCACCTGGTGCGCAGAGTGGAAGGGAGGGGTAAGTGGAACACCATCTCACCACATTCAACTACGCCTTTCTTGTGTCTAATGTCAAGATTGCATTGTTAAGCCTGCAGGGCCCAGCGCATCAATCTCTGGTTGTGGTTGTACATACAGTTTAGGAATACCAAAGGATTGTGATCTGTATAAACAACTATAGGCTCTGCATTGGAACCAACATAAACTTGAAAATGTTGTAATGCAAGGAGAAATGCCAAGGCTTTTTTCTCTATTGTAGAATGGTTAAGTTGATGCTGTTTGAACTTAACTGAAATGTAGGACACAGTGTGACTAATGTCATCACATCCATCTTGTAAGAGCACTGCTCCAACCCCAGTAGCACTTGCGTCTATACCTCCAATTTGAAGGGTTTATTGAAGTCAGGGGCTGCCAATACAGGACTGCAAATAAAATATTTTGCACAGTCAAATGCATGTTGATGTTCTAAGGTCCATAGGAAAGGTTAACTACACAAATGGGTTAGTGGAGCAACCACCACAGAGAAGTTCCAGAAGAAACATCTGTAATAGTCAGCCAATCCAAGAAACCGCCGAAGTTCACATCTGGTGGTGGGCACAGGATAGCTCAGAACTGCTTTCACCTTTGCAAAAACAGGAAACACTTGACCATGGCCAACTTGCTTACCCAAGTACAGTATGTCACAACGGCCTTTCCAAACTCGCACTTTGCCAAATTCCGGGTCAAGGAGACCAGGGCTAATTGAATAAACACAGTATTTAGTGTACAGTATTAAGATTAAGGTGGTCAACCCAACATTTTGAACTACAACATCAGCCAAGTAGACATTACAGTTTGGTATATTTCCCAACACAGATCTCATTAGCCGCTGAACGGTGGCTGGTGCGTTGCACATTACAAAGGCCATCACAGTATACTGCAAAAAATGATCTGAGGTAACAAAAGCTGAAATTTCAGATGCTCTGCATGTCAGTGTAATCAGTAGCCTTTCAGTAGGTCCAATTTTGTTATATATTAAGCTTGTCCAATGTTGTTAATGCAGTCTTCCATATGGGTAGTGGGAATAAGTCAGGTACTGTGAGTGCATTCACCTTCTGGAAATCTGTACAAAACCGAGGAGACCCATCAAACTTTGGAGTTAGGAGACATGGGGAACTCCAAGAACTTTTACTCAGTCTGACTAAATCATTTTCAAGAAGGTATTTGTAGAGGAATAGGTAGAGGTCTGAGCACCTTTTAACAGGTGTTTACGCTAACCGTTCAAAGTAATAAATGTTGACCGACCTTGATCCAAAGAATACGTGTCCTTTTAACAATATGAAATTCCCCCCACTCAAAGAAAGACAAAGAATTTGGCGATTTAAATACATAGTTCTTGTTAGTATGGCAAAGTTTGCCCCTTTGTTAGAAATTTCTGGTCCGAGACTGAACGTCTGCCTCCCAGAAAAGATGGTTAACTATCAGTTAATAATCAGTGTGTCCGGGTGGTCCAGGATGTGCTGATTTGAATTGTAGATTTGCACACAGAGAAGGGTAAAAAGAAACCTGGATTATTGAGCATGCATCAGGGTGTAAAAAGAAATAGTTCCTGTTTCAGAACAGAATGCCGGTATTTGTCTCAGAATAGCACCGAGAGGGGTAGAAGACACTGTCACTGAGGACATTTTGTCCTTTTTAGGGATGCTGGTTGGATGCTACATGTTCTACCTCTTTCTGAATCAGTTTTCTTTTTATTGGAGGACAACAATATGCATGTCGTTTGATAAGAATAGTCATACCAACATCAATACCATGATCTGCCACAGTTGTCTTGGAAGGTATGTCACCAATGTGGGATAGGACTGGACCAGCTTTCTCACATCCTGTCTCAAATCACCAGGAAGATAAGAAAGGTAAGTCTCCAAGTCGTCAAGAATCACAGAGTTTGAAAATTTGCCACATTGTTGAATATCACAGTTTCAGACCCTATTCTGCTGGTACAGTTAGAAGAGAAACATCAGTAGTGGTTTCAAGAGATGTTTCTTCAGTTGACTTTTGCTTAGTATCTTCCTTGGAATGAAACGTCTTCAACATATTTATTTATTTTGGTTCCATAAATCCACTGAGCACCGATGTTGCTTCAAACTATTTTAGTACATTTCAGATCGGGTCAGTTTGATGTTACAGGACTGCAGAGAAGCCGAGGAGCTGCTGTCCTGCTGCCGCTCAGAGCAGGAATGAGTTTTTAGTTACCGGTAGATAACTTTTTATATAATCTGTAATCTAATTTCTCACATTAGTCCTTGAAGGTGGTTGCAGGAATGAAGTACATCCTGACAGTTAAAATGGTAAAAAACCCTGCAGAAAGGTTGTTGCTCATGAACAGCACCCCTTCCAGACACACCCAGAAAATTCCAGGGTATTTAACAACACAGTTCTACTTAATACTTGTCATATGTTACAGTAAAAAATAGAACAAAAACATGTTGCGTGTCTATATTTATTAATGTCAATGACATATACAGTATTTAAATTCTTTGTTTCACATTCAGCTTTACTTTTGCATGTTTACTGTGAGCCGACCATGGTTGTATGACACCAAACCTGTGGACAAGAAATCCAAGAAGAACTATGTGGGATTGTCATCTTGTAGCATAAACTTTATTCAGAATAGAATGTATTTATCTTTAACTAGAAAAATTTTAACATCTCTAAATTCGACCTCTTCACTGCATGCTAATGCATTTCAACCTTTATGTTCCACTTTTAGACATCTAATGGCTTGAATCAAAAGAGTAAAGTAAGCAGGCTAACCCCAAAATTACACTACACACGGTCCGCTCCGCTCCGCAGGTCGCAGCTGAGCGTCTCAAACTCCAATTTCCACTTCCTCCGCTCAGCTCAGGTCCGCCTGCATGCGCCGCTCCTAGAC
>JBBPBX010000157.1:9455-39171 GCA_038048925.1 Garcialebias charrua | reverse complement strand
GTTTAGATTTTGTACCTGTCTGACTATTCAGACATGATCTATTTAAACAACAAACTGTCGATTTGTCTGATGGACCGGAGTTCACAGTTTTAACGTGGAATCATTTCTTATGTAGGCATGTTTAAATCTTATCAGAGGTGGGGGTTAGACAACAGAGCATGTCATTAAAGTATAAAATGCACCGTAGTGCAAATAAAGGCCTCTCAGAGGTTTGATGAGTGACAGAGCCGCAGCTCATCTTGTGTCAATAAGTGTTTTTTTTCTTCCTCCAGCTGGTGAATCCGGGTCGGCAGACACAGTCCGAGACCCGAGAGGCTTTGCTGTCAAATTCTACACTGAAGAGGGTAACTGGGACCTGACGGGCAACAACACCCCCATTTTCTTCATCAGGGATGCCATGCTGGTGAGAGGAGAGTCGGGGTTCAGAGTCGCTGAAACATTCAAGTTATTTTAGTTTTGGGTACCGTATTTGTCGGTGTATAACACAGTTTTTTTGCTCATTTGAATATCCTGCGTGTTATACACCGAAGCGTGTTATTTATGGATTTTTTTCCCATATTTTTAGACCCATTTTTGGATCTGATATCGCTGTTTTTCATTTTGGGCAAAAAAAAATGGTGCAGTACCACTTTTGTCCGCTAGGGGGACACTTCCAGACCGTTTCTAGCTCATGTGTCCGAAAAAAGCCTCCTCTGGTCGGACTGACTCTGTCGCTGCCCGCCTCCTGCTCTGGATGTAGCTGCTATAGCTGTGAGGTTAGCTGTAATTTTTTAGCAAGATAACTCATAAACCACACCGCGGATTTTCTTGAAACTTACAGAGCGTAATTATTTGGTGGTCATTTACTCACTGTTAGCTGCAGAAGATATTTAGAGCTATAAAAAAAATCGCTCTTTTAGCTGTTAGCACTTAGCTAACGTGAACAGATACTTACTGTTTAGATAAACGGCTCTTAAACCACTCGGATATTTTTTAGGCTTACAGAGTGTAATTATATGGGTTTAATTTACAAGCTGTGACCTGTATAAGACATATGAGATCAAATTCAATGTATTTATAATTTATTTTAGTAACGCACGAGACGTGTTTTGGAAAAAGTCAAACCGAAACAATTTAAATCCAGCAGATTTGACCTTTTCGTGAATTGATTAAGGAACGGTTAAGCTCAGGAACCCTTGTGCTATAATGTCAGCTAAGAAAATATTTTTTCTCTCAAAGAAATAATTGTTTTTACCGTGTTTTCTTGTGAAGTCCTTTGGTGCTCGCTCGCTTCTGTGGCCACCATTTTAAGCAGGACAAATGAGTCGCTGACGCGTCGCGTAGCGGTGACGCATAATAGATGCGTCTTATGGAGCGAAGCGTGTTGTTTATGGATTTTTACAAATTATTCCCAATAATTGGACAAAGCGTGTTAAACACAGGAGCGTGTTATAGACCGACGAATACGGTATTTGTGTTAAAACATAAAAAACATGTATTTTATTCCAGTTTCAAGCTGACTCGTGTGACATTCATGATTGATCTCCACCTTCCTCTGCCTTCAGTTTCCGTCCTTCATCCACACTCAGAAGCGTAATCCTCAAACTCACATGAAGGACCCTGACATGGTGTGGGACTTCTGGAGTCTGAGGCCTGAGGGTCTTCATCAGGTCTGAACTCTGATGTTTGACTGTGAATGTTTTTAAAAAGAAAGAATACTTGTTGGCATATTGGTTTTGAACAAACTAATATTCTAAGTATGTAATTGCTGCAATGCTGCAGATCAAAGTCAAGTTCTTTAATTATTTAATGCATAAATTGGTTTTTTATATATTTTTTGTCTTCCATCAGGTGTCGTTCCTGTTCAGTGACCGAGGTTTACCTGATGGCTTCCGCCACATGAACGGCTACGGCTCTCACACCTTCAAACTGGTCAACGCTGATGGCCAGTGTGTTTACTGCAAGTTCCACTTCAAGGTCTGTAAGGAATTGGGTTAACGGTCTTTTATCCGTCCGTTCGTTTGTCCAAAGTCTCGTTCCACAGCCAGCTCTTCTGGGAGGACTCCGTTTTGTTCCCAGAGCAGCCGACAGTCTCTCCAGCATGTCCTGAGTCTTCCCTGAGATCTCCTCCCAGTTGGACATGCTCAAAGCACCTCCCCAGGGAGACGTCCTTACCAGATGCCTGACCCACCTGATCTGGCTCCTCAGAGAAAACACGTTTCGACCGCCTGTATCCATGATCTCATTGTTTCTGTCACAACCCAAAAACAAGATGACCATAAAAAAAGTGTTGGAACGTCGACTGACCGGTAAATGGAGAGCTTCACCTTGCTGCTCAGCTCCCTCTTCACCACAACGGACCGGCACAGAGTCTGCAATACTGCAGAAGCTACGCTGATCCGTCTGTTGATCCCCTGCTCCGTTCTTCCCTCGTGAACAAAACCCTGACGTGCTTGAACTCCTCCACTTGAGGAAGAACCTGACTCTCTACCTGGAGAGAGCAATCCACCCTTTTCTGACTGAGGACCCCGGCCTCAGATTTGGAGGTGCTGGTTCTCATTCCAGCTTAGAACCGCTCCAGTGAGAGCTGGAGATCACGGTACGAGACACCAACAGGACCACACCATCTGCAAAGAGTAGAGCAGGAATCCTGAGCCCCCTGGCTGCACCGAGAAATTCTGTCCATAAGTTACGAACAGAATCTGTGACAACGGGCAGTCCTGGTCCAACTCCCGCCCTGAGGGGGGGCCGACTTACTGCCGGCAATACGAACCAAACTCTTGCAGCGCTTGTGTACGGAGGAACGGAACAGCCTGTGGCAACAGACCCTTAATCTTCTACTCATGGAGTATGAGGCCCCCGATACCTTCTCCAAGTCCACAAAATACATGTAGCCTAGTTGGACAAACTTTTATCTATTGATCACGTAACTTGTTAACTGATACTCGTATTCTATTTTTGATATACTTCTAGACCGATCAAGGAATTAAAAATCTTTCAGTGGAGGAGGCTGACCGCCTGGCATCCACCAACCCAGATTATGCGATCGGAGACCTGTTCAATGCAATCGCAAAAGGAAACTTCCCGTCCTGGAGCTTCTACATCCAAGTCATGACCTTCGAACAGGCTGAGAGGTTCCCGTTCAACCCGTTTGATGTTACTAAGGTACTGCATCCCTCTACAATCCTAACGTTCGTTAGATTCCACTTCATGATTTACATCGAGAGCTGTATTTTTATTAATAAAAACACTTCCTGAATTAATGACCTTATTGCAACAGATATTGAAAATATCTCGTGTAAATTAATGCAGTAAACGTTTTACCCCTTTTCTAGGTGTGGTCCCATAAGGATTACCCCTTAATTCCTGTGGGCAAACTGGTCCTGAACAGGAACCCCATCAACTACTTTGCAGAAGTGGAGCAGCTGGCCTTTGACCCCAGCAACATGCCTCCAGGCATTGAGCCCAGTCCTGACAAGATGCTGCAGGTAACCGTGTTACACATTTTTAATTCTTCTTATTTTCTTGTCATTAAATTAAACTCACGATCTTGAAGCATTTCAGCGTTCGTGTTTCCCAAAAGCTTATTTATTTCTGTGCAGGGTCGACTCTTCTCCTACCCCGACACGCACAGACACCGGCTGGGAGCCAACTACCTGCAGCTCCCGGTCAACTGTCCCTACAGGGCCCGTGTGGCCAACTACCAGCGTGATGGTCCAATGTGCTTCACTGACAACCAGGGTGAGTCGTAGTTCACTTGTACCAACTGTGGGTTAATGGTAAAGATCAAACTACAGGTTTAGTGTCTGCAGACATTACTATCATGGTTTGTAGGTTTGCCTCAACTGACACCATAACAAGGAACCATTTGGATAAAAAACAATATACCTTTATTCTCTTACTTTCTCTTATTTACATTTTTATGACATTTTATGTGTCGTGACAGCATCTTAAGTTTTCTTGTACAATTTCACTTCACCTGTTCTTTATCTACTGAAGTTCCAGCATCAAAATGGTTAAAAATTCCTCCATCAGTTGGAGGATTGGTGGCTCAGTCTCCTGCACTGACTTCTTTATGGGGTATTTGTCTGTGAGGTGTCACAGAGTAACTTCTGGTTGGAGATCTGTTGCCACAAAGTGAAATAATGAATTTAACATTGCATCGCTAACAGAAATGTTCTGGTTAGAATGTGAGACCTCACTTTCTGTGAGAACATTTTACTAAATTCACATTTTCCTTTGGTCTGTAACACTTAATTTATTAATGATATTATTATTATTGTATTGTTCTTGTAAGAACATTTTTTTTTAGCTTTCTTCTGGTGAATTTATTGTTCGTCTGTCGGGTCACTAGGTGGCGCTCCAAACTACTTTCCCAACAGCTTCAGTGCCCCTGAGTCTCAGCCTCGCTACCTGGAGTCCAGGTTCAAGGTTTCTCCTGATGTGGCTCGATACAACAGTGCAGATGACGACAACGTCACACAGGTAATGATGGAGTCTGTTGATGTGGTCCGCTTTGTTTCTTTGCAGAGCACAGTTAATGTTAGAACGTCTCACAAAATGGTTAAAGCAGCTTTGTCCGTTTATGTTTTATGCATGAACATACAGCCAACGATAAATGTAGGTGCTCAGGCAGACTTTAAATTAAAATTTGGACATTTTTAAGGATCACTGTACGGTAACTGAAGAGTGACCTGATCTTCACGTTAAATGTATTTTTGTCATGGATTTGCAGTTTGGTTGCTTTGAGAGCTCCAACTGTTCTTTCATGTTTCTAGTGTTGTGTATTTTAAAGGTCCACTACTTTTTAATCAACAGTCAAATAGTCATGGGTACTGAAGTCTTCATTCTGCAACGTTAACTTGCAGACTTGTTTCTTGAGGCTATTTCGCTGCCTTCCTTTTCCTTTGGTTTGAGGTTTTGTGGGGGTTTTCTCACCTACAGCTTTCAATCTTTCCGTCCTCTTTTTCAGTAGAAATTAAACAACTCCACTTCGTAGAAGGCCTCCCCGCCTCCTTGACTTGTAGTTATGTTTTTCACACCCTTGCTTTAGTGCATTGTGATAGTATTTTCTTGCATCGAGTTTGTAAGAGGATTTAAAATCTATGCTACACCTTATCAATGTATCATTTAAAGTTTAGGATCAAACATGTTATTTGTTGTTAACAGTGCAGATGTCAATAGTTCAGAGGTAACATGCGAACAAATTATGCCAGTCAAGACTCAGACTGCACCACTTCTGTACTTCCCATAAAGTAAATGCATTCCTCACTTTCACGTGCACAGTACTGGGTCTTTCTGCCAACACGGTACAAAACTCCTTTGACTTTTCTGATCGACTGCACGCAGCCCTCTCCCCTCGAGACATAAGTTCACACCATTTTGCTGAACGTGCTAACCAAAACTCCACTTCAGTTCAAACCACATCCTCATTTTTTTGGAGAGAAATTCAGTCTGCATCCACATTTCCTGCAAACAAGCTTCTTCTAACCCTCCTGGAACATTTCAAAAGCCCCCAGTATACGGTACGCACGTACTACGCAGAGGTACAAGCGTAGCCCCGCAGGGCATGTACGTGCAAAGCTCAAATTTTACGCCCGCGTACGCAAACGCGTTGTTGCACAATAAACTGCCCGGCGCCGGACTGTTTTGTATGTGACACAAATGTATTAAATTCCCCTTCTTCATCCCTGATCTGGCCTTTTCTTTTGTTTTTTTTGCCAAAAGGCAAGTGATCGCTTCCTCCTCCGTTGACTCCATGACTGAAATGATGAGAAATGAACAAATTTGTCACGAGCAAATTAAACTCTGGTCCAGTGTGGCTGCGGGAGGTTCTGGAGATTTCCTGGTGTGCTGGTCAGATGTGTGGGCTGCAGGACCAGCGCTTCCTGTTTTTTATTTTTTAGAACTTTTTAACAACGTATAAACACAGAACACCGCTGCGGCTAGAGCTGCCAGCTCGCACCTTTTTTTTCTTCCCGACTGCGCTGCAGCTGCTCAAATGACGTCAAGAATTTGCTGCGAAAACGCGAGAATGTACGTGAGAACGTACGCTGAGCTGTGGGGGTGAACTGTGTGCGTACAGTACGCGCATATGGACACTCGTACGGACATACGCAGAGCTATACTGGGGGCTAAACGCTTATTTTTTTTGTATAGTACTACATAGTTTTGCCTGAAAGAGTGTACTTCAGGATAGGGGTGGACGATATGGCTCAAAAATTATATTGTGATATTTCAGAGCATTATCATGATAACGATAAATTTTGTGATATAACAAAAGTAATAATAATAATAATAATAAATAAAAACAGAAATCAAATTTATTTATTTGACAAAATTAACTTAACATTTTGCTTTGCAGTATCATATAATTTTTTTTTAAAACAACAAGGGGTAATTTTACTAAAATTACTTTATTTAGTAAAGTATTCAGTCTCCAAGTCTTCTAATCAGCTACTGCTGTCGGTCCCTAGAACCCATTTTAAAACCCGTGGTGATAGAGCATTTCAGGTGGTGGCACCGAGGCTCTGGAACGCTCTCCCTCTAACAATGCGCGGCTCCGAGTCGACTGATGCATTTAAAAGAAGTCTTAAGACTTATCTTTTCAAACAGGCTTATGGTTAATTGTACTTATCGATTTTAGAGTTTATCATGTGTAACCTTTTTGTATAGCATGTTTTAAGAGTGTATAATTTTATTATGATTTTATTATGTGTATTTCTTTTGTAAAGCACTTTGTGATTTTATATCTGTAAAAGGTGCTATATAAATAAAGTTTACTTACTTACTTACAAGTATAAAAATAAAAATGATCTGACTGAAAAAGTCTGCGCAAAATATAGATCAACAAAACACCACAAAAACTAAAGTGCAGGTGCAGTTTCCCAAAACAACTAAATAAAATGAAGCTTAAGATCTGATTTCGGACAAAAGACGAAATGTTTCTACAATTTTTTTTGTTTTGTTTTGTTTTTTGAATGTCCAGAGGACCAGACTTAGCTTTTTTTTAGATTTTTCTACCTGGATTATTGAGCATGCATCAGGGTATTAAGATCTGATGAGCATAAATGTAACCTACAACAAAATATATGTTGCCTTTAAATGAGCTGTAACTTCCAGAACTTGTAACAAGGTGATCAGCTGACCCTGAAGCTTGTTGGTGTTTCAGCTTCATCTATTCGTGCAGGAATGATTCATTTCTCTGACTGATCTGTCTCTGATCACCTGCCTCGGTCCGTGGACCGACTGTGGAACTCGAAACAATAGACCCATTTAGTGTTTGTAAACAAGGACGGCTGCGCGCGCAACGTGGATACAGAAGACTCCACCCACCCAGGCATTTTTCCAAGCATAACAAAGTTGCGGAGTGAATCGAGCTAATTAATTTCCTCCACCAGCAACAAAATGTCAGGATGTTGCGTATATGGTTGTACAAATAGGTCTTCTAAGGAAGGACTGAAGTTCTACCGCATACCTCGAGGCAATCGACCATTTCAAAGCCACCGAAGGAAGCTGTGGCTTCAGGCCATCAAGCGGGTGGATTGGACCGACGACATCATCAAAAACGCACGAGTATGCGGTGCCCATTTTATATCAGGTAAGGTTACTCATCTAGTTTTATTTCACCATAAACCCTGGTTGTCATTAACCATTGTTTTTAAAAACTAGACGCAGTTTAGTGGTGTTAAATTCGGCCGGAAAGTTGGCTAGAAGCTAGTTGCTAATAAGCTAGGACTTTATCAAAAATGCACGAGTATGCGGTGCCCATTTTATATCAGGTAAGGTTACTCATCTAGTTTTCTTTCACCATAAACCCTGGTTGTCATTAAACATTGTTTTTAAAAACTACACGCAGTTTATTGGTGTTAAATTCGGTCGGAAAGTTGGCTAGAAGCTAGTTGCTAATAAGCTAGCTCTTAATAAACAAATGCCTATGTGCTTTATTTTCAGGGGAAATGTCGTTGGATTATCGAAGTCCTGACTTCGTACCGTCTGTGTTTGTGTACACTAAAAGCCAGGGAGCACGAGCGAAGATGGAAAGGTATGGATAATTAGCTTTGGCCTGTCTTTACTATTTTTTTTCTGTTCTGTTGTCATGGTCTTTAGCATACTTTAGTGTAGTGCAGGCTTTGAAATACAGCTCTGTAGTAAAAGTAGATGATGTGTAAATGTTTACTTACTATGTGTCTCACAACATCTTCACATAATTTTATTTTAGGTACCAGAGGAAAAAGAGGAGAGATGATGGTGTGCACATGTCATCACATCAACCCAGCCCTGGCAGTGTCACTTCAGATCAACAACAACAATCCAACTTGGAACATGATCCTGGTACAATTATGTCCTATCTAAGAAATATTTCAATAAATTTATTGTTTCATTAATTAATTAATTAATTATAGATAGATTTAAAATCTCTAAAATACTAGGGGTGTCGTCCAACATTCTGCTCATATGTTATTCAAACCCGATTGTTTTAATTGCAGTTTTGACCCCACAATCGTGTACAGCCGACTTTTGTTCAAAATTAATCAGCTAAAAAAGAAGACACAAGTCACAGCACAGGCACGTTCTGTGTCACAGAGCATAAAGTGTTGCTTCCTGCTTTTCGGTGCATTTGCTTAACGTTTCTTTTCATAACTTTCAGCACAAGAAGATGTCGTCCGAAGGACTGAATATGATGAACTGAACCTGAGGCACTGTCAACTTCAGAATGAATATGCCCACCTGCGTCAGGAGTTTGACACGCTGCAGGCTGAACATCAAAAGTTAAAACATAAACTGGAAGGATCTCAGTTTTCTTATTCAACTGTTAAGTGCAACTTTACACAACTCATTTTTCTCACAGGACTTACATCTGTCATCTTCCAATGTGTACTTAAAAAAATAACTGGCAGTGTAGACCAAATCTGTCAAAAACTTAGTGTTGAGGATCACTTATTAGTTGTTCTGATGAAATTAAGGTTAGGCCTAAGTAACGTTGACTTGGCATACAGATTCAATGTATCAAAAACCACCATTTCAAATATTTGCAGAACTTGGATACCTGTAATGGCCGTGATCCTCAAGCCGCTCATTAAATGGCCAACAAAAGGTGCCATACTTAAAAACATGCCCAAATTCTTTAAGCGTAAATTTAAAAAATGTCGATGTATCATAGATTGTACTGAAATTTTTATCGCCAGACCAAGTAATTTGACAGCCAGGGCTCAAACATGGTCAAATTATAAACACAATAACACAGTCAAATATTTAATTGCCATCACACCTGCTGGGGCGATTAGTTTTCTGTCTCCTGGGTGGGGTGGGCGGGTATCCGATAAACAGATTACAAACGAATCTGGTTTCTTACAACTTTTGGAGTCTAAGGATGAGGTATTAGCAGACAGGGGATTTCTAATCAGAGATGAGCTGGCAGCTTATGGTGCAACCCTTCGCATCCCTCATTTCACAAAGGGAAAGAAACAGCTCTCTGCACATGAGGTGGACTCATCACGACAGCTTTCTCGTGTCAGGATACATGTTGAGCGAGTCATTGGTCGGTGGAAGAACTTTAAAATTTTACAAAGTGTAATTCCACTGTCACAAGTTGATATGTTAGATGACATTGTTGTGTTATGTGGTGCCCTGACAAACCTCTGTAAAAGTGTTGTTCCTAAAAAGTAATTTCTCTGTAGCTGCATAAAAAGTAACTGTTCAGAACATAAAAAGTAACTGTTCTGAACATTAAAAGTAACTGTTCTGAACATAAAAAGTTTCTGCAAATTTTTACATATAAGTTTGCTATTTGATCCACATCACTTGAAATGAACTTTTAAATGTTTATGTACTGCAGTAGATCAATAAACTGTCATCTGTCTAACAATAAACAAACGATTTGATTAAATTACAACTTGTGTATTTCTTTAAAATTGTATATACAGGTACAATGTGGTTCAAAATTAATCTAAATATTTGAATTTGACATGAAAAACAGACTAGAAACCTACCAAAAAATTAAGATGTTTAATATAAGATTTATTTAAAACAATCAACAGATTATTAATGGATGCAAAAATCAAGGTAAATAACAGACCACCTATAACAGCTACGGTGGTACAAAACAAAGTATTAAAAACCCTGACATTTAGCACTTGTTTATGCACAAATTCATGGCATTTTTCACATTCAGGACAAAAACATCTGGCATTCCTCACAGGTCCAAGTTGCTGATTTCCTTTTGATTTTTGCACAGCTGTAGTGAAAGTAGTTATTGCACTTAACACAGCTGATCATTTTGCCGTACTCTGGCCTTTCACAAACCTTACAGGTTTTCTCAGACTCAAAGGCAGGATCGTGTCTTCTGGTCAGGAGTTCTGGCAACAAACCTGAGATGAAAAGGTTTTGAGCTTTTGGCAGGGTGTCTTGTAGAAACGCTAGATTTTTTAGAACACGCTGTAGAATGAGTTGTTGTTTTGACCACAACACAAAGTCACAGTATTTGACATCACAAACAAACATGTGCAGTTGGATCTGATGGTAGTATGGGTGTGATTGCTTTAAAGTGAAAGAGTTGTCCAAACAAAACTTACTGTCATCTGTACATCCATTAAAGTTTTGCTGATATTTGTATGGACATTTTATTTCCACCACACCTTTGCCACAGCATTTACAACTTACTATTCCATCAGGTGATGAGCCAAGGTGTGGCTCAGAAGGCAGCACTACTAACCCACAGCTGCTTACAGTTAAATCTTCATGTGTTTTGGCCATTAAATCAGTGTATATTTGTCGTGCAGTTTCTTCCATGTTTTGTCCCCACAGCACAGACGGTACATTTAAATCTCTGTGGTTGTACTGCATTACATCCATCAGATATGTGTTGCTGATCATGTCCGAAGTGGTGGCACGATGAAATTTGGTGCTTGTGATTCGACCAGCTCTATGGATTTTCCACTCACTGGACTTTGACTGCTGTCGGGTCACAGCTTCCAGCCTTTTGCACTGATCAGGTGTGTGTTTAGTTTTCAGCAGGTGAAATGTTTCCTCACATTTCACCTTTAGTTCATCGGGTGTCAGGTCTCTGGATGATGTGCTGAATAAAGCAGTTAAGGGCTCCGGTAAATCTTGATGCTCATCATAGTTGTCGTCAGATGAAGCTGTGTCCGTGTCACTGTTTTCGAAGCTCGTCAGCACTGCACAATCTGGGTCCACAGCCCGCAGTTCTAGGATGTCGTCATCTGTCAGCACTATCAAAAAAAAGGATAGTTAGGGTGGTATATTACATCCATATCTTCAAAAGTGAGATGAAAATGTAAACGCAGGGCTCCAGACTGCACTTAGCTGGGTTAGATTTTACCTGTGAAGTTCAGACTATTTACAATGTTTTTAGCCACTTCTCTATTAATAATGATTATAAATTAAATGTTTTAGTCACTCAAACAATTTGTAATTAGGAGTAGAGGCCAATGTATGTTATGAATAAAAATGAAATGAGTGTGAACTGTGTTACTTGTATAAAGAAAGTAGTCTGGAGTCCCTGAAAATTTAATAATTATCAAAGTGGGCCTTATTTTGCCTCTGTCAACATCTACATGCCTCTGGGTGTCTCACTGTTCTTGTGAGTAGGTTTTGATGCTGCTGGAAACTGCTTGCATAGCCTCTTAGTTTTGGTGAACTTGATTTCACTCAGTGGAGCTGGCTTGACCTCTTTTCGACTCTCTTTCCACGTGCACACACCGGAGGTAACTGCTGCCTTCTCTGTCCTTCCCATCCTAACTGCAAGCTCGACTTTGAACAGTATGGCAGCTGCATGACTACAGCATGATCCTAGGCTGAAATGTTGGAAATTACTAACATGTTATGGTGGAAATGTCACTTTTGAATGTTTCCTGACCAAGTTCTGACTTTGATTGTAAATAAATAAACATTTGTGATTTTCATTAGCTTCTGAAATTCAAGCCACTGTGACCACTGGATGAATATTTTGGAATATGTAATGACTAAGTTATCTGAGCAATGCAATTAAAAAATTTTACACTGAAAACTGAAATAATGTAAAATCTAAAATTGCAGTGGCCTAAAACAGAAGTAAATTATGCATATCAAGAACCAAAATTAACTTACCCTGCCATACAGGTGCAGTTTGCTGTGAGAATGTAGTTCTCCACTTTGTTCACGATTACCCAAGCCTCATACATTGTAGTCTTTGCACCTTGTCTCTGACTGGGGAGGACTTTGGACTTTAACACACAGAAATCTGCGTCCATATCATAATATCGCACTTCCTGTACATGTCCACAAACAACGTAGTCATACGCATCGAGTGATTTGTATGCTCGTAGTTTTTCTCTTGTGTACACGCTAGGTTTCTCCACCAAATACGTGTAAATATCAGGCCACTGAAGGCTAGGCCACTTACTCATGTCATCCTCCCATTCAGTAACTGTACACGGATCAGGAAGCTGATGGCCATTGCTCAAAGTTAACTTATTAAAGTAAGCTTTGCGATCAATTACCGATAACCCGCTAGCGTAGCTTGATAATACACTACGAGCCGCCATACTGCTGTATCCACGCTGCGCGCGCAGCAACTTGATGACGTAGGCTGTAAATGGGTCTATTGAGCCGCGTGTGTTTGTACCGACAGTTTAGAGCGAGGGGAGACGCAGCACCCGCTGCACAGTGGGGGGGACGAGCTGTCTGTACCTGCAGTTTAGTGCTGAATGGAGAGAAGCTGAGACGCGCTTGTTTGTTTTTAGCTTTTTAGCTAGCGTTACACCAGTACAGACAGATGGAGGGGGGGTGCACAGTCAGGTTTGGTCGTTTGAAGTGCTCGGTTGTTAAGTGGGCGAGGCGTCCTGACATATTACGTCATGAAATTAGCATATCATGATATAACTTTTTTGCCCGGGCAAGCTTTTTTTTTTACCGGTATTACCGGGAACGATATATGGCCCAGCCCTACTTCAGGACCTTATGTGACTTGGTGAGAGTTTGAAACACTGTTTTGACACATTTCTCCACGTTTGATTCCAGGTTCGTGCCTTCTACACCCAAGTGCTGAATGAGGAGGAGCGTCTAAGGCTGTGCCAGAACTTGGCGGGTTCCCTGAAGGGAGCTCAGCTCTTCATCCAGAAACGGATGGTGAGTCCTCGTCGTGTTTCCCCATGATGCGTGAACGCCACATCTCGACTCCTTCCCGGCTTTATGAAGTGTTTCTTTATGTACAAGGACAAGATTTTTACATTAATAAAAAAAAAAAAAAGTTTTCTATTTGCATGCTTGTTGTTTAAAATATTTAGCTGTTTTGAACTACAGTAGTTTCATTCTGTTAACCACAGGACGTTGCACATCTCACAAAACTGTAGTGTGGTTCTGTGGCTCTTGTTTTTGTTAACCACAGGATGTTGCACATCTCACAAAACAGTAGTGTGGTTCTGTGGCTGTGGTGTTGGACTGAGCAGAACTATTTCTTCATTTCAAAGTTTGATGTAACAAACGTGGCAGATCAACTTTAAAACTGATTCACATGGTAACATGTGTAGCATCCAAATTTACACCTGTAAACACAGCGGGCTGCGTAAGAATATTTCAAGAACAAACAGATAAAACTGTTGAGCGTGAGCTCGCACACACGTCAGAGTTTATTATGGGTTTTTTAATTAGTTAAATAGTGACATTTGGTGCCAGTTTGAGGAGTTTGTGAAATAACCTGTTCTTTCATAACCAACTCTTTCATAACTTTTTCTGGGCTTGGAAATTGGCAAAGAAACTTTATATAAAGAGCAGACTTGACTTAGATGTATACACTGTAGTTTACAATTGGTAATGGACTTTTTTTTTGGATTCATTGAGTTTTCCTAGATTCAAATACACAAGATTTTAATTTATGAGAAATATTTGTTTTTAAAAATATCACACAGGTCAGTCTATCCTAATGTTGGCAGCTGCATAAAGAACCAAGAAAAAACAAAGCTGTTGACATTTAGATGGCTAAGTGATGGCTCTAAATCTGAAAACTGGACTGCTGCCTCCTCAGTAACAGACGGTGATTTCACCGCCTGCTCACTGAGATTTTATTTTTTTCCTTTGGAGACATTCGACACATCAGTGCCTGATAGTCACATGAGTGATTTCAGTGTCTGTGGTGGGAAAGACGCAGCCTCTCAGAGGCTCCATTTTAATTCATATGTAAAGTACAGACCTTAAACTACACACTGGTTTTTAAATCGTATTTATGAGTCGAGTAAAATCAGAGTTATGATCAATAATCCACGCCACATCTTTTTACATAGCTCCATCACACAGTGTGAAATATTTCATTTCCTTTATTTCTTGTAATTTTTATGGTTATAACTTAAATAATGAAAAACAGAGTCTCAGAAACTGAGAATATTGTGAAGAGGTTCAGTATATAACTCCTGGTGTCAATCAGCTGATTGACTCCTGGACATGAGCTGCAAATGTCTCGTTCTTTGAGTCCAGCCACTCCTGAACCAGAGACATCATAAGCGTCTTACCTGCTGAAGAGACAAAGAACTGGACCGTCTCTCAGTGGTCCAACGTCCTCTTTTCAATTTAAATAAACTCTGCATGTCCATTGGAGATCAAGGTCCTGGAGTCTGGAGGAAGAGTGGAGGTCCAGAATCCACGTTGTTGAAGTCCACAGTCAGTGATGGTTTGGGTCCATGTCCTCTGCTGGTGCTGGTCCACTGGGTTTTCTGAAGTCCACAGTCCACGCAGCATCTAGGACATTTTAGAGCTCTTCATGCTTCCTGCTGCTGACGAGCTTCATGGAGATGCTGAATTAATTTTCCAGCAGGACTCGGCTCCTGCCCACACTGACAAACGTACCAACATCTGGCTGAAAAACATTCTAATGATCTGAGACACTGGACCTTTGTTTTTCATGATCTGTAAGTTATAATCGTAAAACTACAAGAAATAAAGGCTGAAATGTTTCACTCTACGTGTGATGGATCTATGTAATGCAGGAGTTTCTGACTAAATACTCATGTTTCTCTCGATCTTATTCTTTTTTAGCACCTGAATTTGCAAGTGTAGAGTTTTGTCACCTTCTCATCCTTGTTGGAACATAAAGCTTTTTGTGGTTTCATGAGATCAGAAGCTCTGCTTCCTGCAGAAAAGTACCTGCCCACGTTAAACCCTGTGGTCACTTTGTGCTGCTTTGCTCCAACTTTCATTCTGTGTGAACTTGTAGATCCTCTAGAACGTTTTATTTTATAAGAATTTTTTTTATTGAGCTTCCACAGTCTTCAGGTCATGGATTCCTCAATAAAGTGCACTGTGCTTTATTTATTTGATGTTTCACTGATTTATTGTCATGCAGGTGGAGACTCTAAATGCTGTCCATCCAGACTACGGGAACAGAGTTCAAGCCCTCCTCGACAAATATAACGCAGAAGCTAAGAAGGTAAAAAATATAAAAATTCAAAACATTACATCATAAGCTGGGCTCTTGTTTTGTCGCCTGAGGGCTCAGTTTGTCCAAATGAACATTTTAAACCTGTGCAAGAATTTCAAGTTGATTTTTAATTTTGGTTAAAAATGGTTTCTTTAAATGTTCTGACATTTGTTTATCCAGCGCACTTCAGTATTTGTAGGTGGCTCTTTGAATGACCTCAGTGGAAAAATAAAGTTCTGATGGTCTGATGAGCTCCTGGCTAGTCCCAAACAGGGCGAGACCAAAGAGGACTGCTGCCATCTTTAACCACCTCCATCCTCATGTAGTAGTGGTTCCTTAAATAAATGTTTCTATAGATTTAATCCATTGCAGACATTTTCACATCCAGTATTTTTCAAGTTTATTTTTAAGTGCAGTTCGTGGTTTCAGAACCATCATCCATCCTGACGGAAGCTGGTGATGGATGAACCCAAGTGCAGACATACGCTCTGGAACTTTGAGGGTAAACTAATAACATTTATTAAAGAAGCAGCAAAAGAGGCAGCAAAACCTATGTGCGTGGATGGATGAGGCGACACGGGGAACACAGGAACAAGGAACCATACCAGACAATGAAGAAGACCGAGACGCAGCCTTAAATAGGAACGTTCATGACAACGCCTGGGAAGGACAACTGGTGGCGGAGGCAGGAGCTCCATTACACGAGGAAGAAACGCTGAGGAGCAGGAATGAACAAGAGGGAGACGCGAGAAGACACAGATCCTCACACATCCTGTTCTGGACTCAGGTCTCAGGGCAGCATCTTGAGCAGAGGTCCACACATCTCTCTCCACAGCCAGCTCTTCTGGGAGGACTCCAAGGTGTTCCCAGGACAACCCAGAGACGTCTCCTCCCAGTTGAAAATGTCCAAAAAACCTCTGTCCAGGTGCTCTCCTTACCAGATGCCCGAACCACCTCATCCAGCTTCACTCAGAGGAGCAAAGACTGTACGCCAAGTATCTCCAAATTAACTGAACTTCTCACCCTGAGTCCAGTGACCCTGTGGGGAAATAAATTAAAAGGCTTGTGTCTGTGATTTCATTCTTTCAATCTGTGCCCAGAGTTTAGACCATAGGTGAGCATCAGCTCAGCACACTCTTCACCCCTATGGACCGGCACAGAGTCCACAATACTGCCAGAGCTGCACTGATCTGTTGGTTTCTGGCTCCGTTCTTCCCTCAAACATGAACAAAACAAAGTATCTCTGTTTGTGAAATACAAAACTGTGAGTGGCCTAAAGGTTTTTACATCTGCATGGACCTCCTCTGGGACTAGCCCTTAGCTCATCATTCTTCCTCAAATACATTTTTTTCCAAACCAAGGTTATTCAAAGAGCTATCTACAGCAGGTGAGATATTAACGGTTGAATATCTTTACACTAGAAAGTCTTTTACTTTGATTAAAATACCCAAATATAAATATGGAAAACAATTTATGTTTGGAAATGATTGACTGAAAAGCAGAGATCTAAAGTATTTACCTCCAACTGTAACTCCAGCAGTTTTTACCTTGATCTTTGAAATGTCTGATCTCATGTCTGTTTGTCTCAGAGCACAAACGTCCACGTCTTCAGCCGTCCAGGAGCCTCCAAGATGTGAGGCCTTGAAGCTCCAGGCACGTCCCAGCTGAGAGCAGAGGAGCTCACATGTTTTCATCTGAACAAGATCAAGACCAACCTGCTAAACATTGTGACAGACGAGGCTGAAATGGTGTCCATGTTGATTTTGGTCAGTTCTAAACAGCTGTTTAAAAAGCAGGTACATTTATAATCTGCATTATAATCTTGTGAGAGTAATCTGTTTTGATTAAACTGCTTCATTTTTATTTTTTTTAAAGTCTCTAATTTAACAACTATGTCCTGTCAATCATCAGTATTTTGATTTGATTGAATTAACAGCTGTGAATGGTTCCGTGTGTGACCGTTCCACTATGTTGTGATACTTCTTTCATTTTGCCTCCAAAAATATAAATGTTAGTGTAGTATTTGTTCAAACTAAATGTGTATTTACGCACCTGTCTTGATTAAAAAAAAACATTTTTTTTACTGGAAGTTTAGGGCCACAATGCAATAATTGTTTCACGGTTCTGAGGAAAAAATAGTCAAAATTCTGAGATTAATCTTAAAATTCTGACTTTAATCTCAGAATTAAGGAAAAAATAAATTCTTGCATCGTGGCCCCAATCCTCTTCCGTCCATAGATTTCCGTGAGGGCAATAACTGGTTTATTTTTACCTGTTCTTGACAGAATCACTGACAGCTGAACAATGTGACTATAAAAATGAACTGTAATTTCTAATAAAAATACTTCAATTCATTTTTTTTTGTTATTTCTTTGTACATCTAGGGGTATAATTTTTTATTTTATTTTTTTAAGTTTATTCATTTTACAAAATGTGATACAACAAATGACAAGCAAATGAAAAGAATAAAAAATATATATGGTGTAAAATGAAAAGGTATGAATGAATGAATAAGGAAGAATGTTGTGAGAAATTCAGAGATGAGCTGTTAAAGACTCTGGGTGGTAAAGAGCTTCCAAGTGACTGGGCTACTACAGCAAGAGTAATTAGAGAGGTAGGAAGGTACTTGGTGTGTCATCTGGACAGAGAATGGATGATAAGGAAACCTGGTGGTGGAATAGTGAAGTGCAGGACGCCATTCAAAGAAAGAGATTAGCCAAGAAGAAATATGACAGTGAGAGGACTGAAGAGAGGAGACAGGAATATAAGGAGATGGGACATAGAGCAAAGAGGGAAGTAGCTAAGGCAAAGCAGAGGGCGTACAATGAGTTATATGGGAGACTGGACACTAAAGAGGGCGAGAAGGACTTGTACCGATTGGCAAGACAGAGGGATCAGGCTGGAAAGGATGTGCAGCAGGTTAGGCTTATTAAAGATGGGAATGGGAATGTTCTAACAAGTGAGGAGAGTGTGATGGGAAGATGGAAGGATTACTTTGAGGAGCTAATGAATGAAGAGAATGAAAGAGAAAGAAGAGTGGAGGTAATAGAAACTGTGGACCAGGAAGTGGGAAAGATTAGTGAGGGTGAAGTCCGGAAAGCTCTGAAAAGAATGAAGAAGGGGAAGGCAGTAGGACCTGATGACATACCAGTGGAGGTTTGGAAATGTCTTGGAGAGATGGCAGTGAGGTTTTTGACTCAAATATTTAATGGAATATTTGAGGGTGAGAAAATGCCTGAAGAATGGAGAAGAAGTGTGCTGGTTCCCATTTTTAAGAACAAGGGTGATGTTGTAAGAGGGGAAGAGACGACACAGGAGACAGGCTGCAGAACTTCACCTTTTAATCACATCTTACTAAACTGGCGGGAACCCGCCCAACACTGCTTTATATACCCACATAATCCGGTCCTCTGGACCTTTCACAATAAAAGCATCCTGTAATACATTCGGTCCACTGGGTGTGAGTAGAGCCCCCTAGTGGTCCACCACACACGCCCCCCCAGAACACCCAGTAAGGTCCATCACTAGTCCCGCATTTTAGGTTTGATCAAACGACCAGAACGGCTGAACCTGGGCCCTGCAGAACCAGTCTGATGAAGTGGAGGGCTACGAGGAGGGTCTGCAGAAGATTCGGGCTCCAATGGACGTTGAGAGTTTCCGGAAGAAGGACCGCCGTCCGTTAATAATGTGGATGGAGGTCTGCCTCTGCGAGGAGCTTGGGCCGTAACAACCTGATCATCTGACATAACATGAGCTGGTTTAAGCCTATCAATACAGACAGTCTCAGTACGACCCCCTAAATCCAAAATGAAATGTTTCGGACCCGGTTGAAGAACTCGAAACGGTCCATCATACAAAGGCTGTAGTGGTGTCCTGTGTGCATTGTGTTTGACAAAAACAAATTTAGAGGACTCCAGACTCTTAGGGACAAATGACTGCGGTAAATAATGGTGTACCGGACCGGGGACACGAAAAGGGGCCTCCTGGGGTGAAAGATGGAGCAACGGTGGAGGGAACTGTGGTGAGGGTACCTCAGGTAAAAACTCACCGGGGACGCGCACAGGCTGACCGTAAACCATTTCAGCCGGGGAAGAGCTCAGGTCTTCTTTGGTTGCGGTACGCAACCCCAACAAAACCCAAGGAAGGCGGTCAATCCAGTTGTCACCGGTCAGTGCAGCACGAAGTGCAGCTTTCAATGACCTGTGAAACCGTTCACACAAACCATTAGCTTGGGGGTTGTAAGCGGTGGTCCTGTGAACGTTAGTCCCCAGACCCTTGGCCATGGTAGACCAGAGCTCCGAAACAAACTGCGGGCCCCTGTCCGATGTAATGTCTGAAGGGGGGCCGAAACGTGCAACCCAGGTAGACAAAAAGGCCCGGGCCACCACTGCAGATGTTGTGGACGTCAGAGGAACCACCTCTGGCCACCTGGTGGTACGGTCTATCATAGTCAGCAGATGAGTAAAACCCTGTGATGGAGGCAGAGGGCCTACTAGGTCTACGTGCACATGATCAAACCGCCGACTTGGGATGGGGAAAGGTTCCAACGGTGCTTTGGTGTGTCTGTTAACCTTAGCACGCTGGCATGGGACACACGCTGCTGCCCACTCCTTAACCGCTTTACGCAGACCGGGCCAAACAAACTTTGAGCTGACCAGTTTCACAGAGGCTCTAACACCTGGGTGGGAAAGGGAATGTAAGGAGTCAAAAACGCGGCGTCGCCATGAAGCTGGAACCAGGGGGCGGGGCCTGCCTGTAGATACGTCACAGAGCAGGAGAGGACCTCCGTCATTCACCTGCCTTTCCTCCAACTCGAGGCCTGTGGGGCCGGACTGGAGCTCGAGTATTTCTGCATCGCTACGTTGGTCCGCAGCCATAGCAGAAAAATCGATGCCAACGTACACGGGAGAGATCAGCACCCGGGAGAGACAGTCAGCCACCACATTGGATTTTCCAGCCACATGCTGAATGTCTGTAGTAAATTCAGACACCGCTGCGAGGTGGCGTTGCTGGCGAGCAGACCAGGGGTCAGAAATTTTTGACATAGCAAACACCAGGGGTTTGTGGTCAACGTATGCAGTGAACTGGCGGCCTTCCAGGAAAAACCTGAAATGGCGTGTAGCCAGGTAAAGCGCCAGCAACTCTCTGTCAAAAACACTGTATTTCAGCTCATTGTCCCGCAGCGTACGGCTGAAAAATGCAAGCGGCTGCCAAACCCCGGAAACCTGCTGTTCTAACACAGCCCCCACCGCAACATCAGATGCGTCGGTTGTTAAAGCTATTTGCGCCGCTGGGGATGGATGGGCCAAAAGGGCAGCAGTGGCCAGTGCAGCTTTAGCATCACCAAATGCCTGTAGGCGTTCTGGTGTCCAGTCAACACTGTCGTTGGGCTTTTTCTTTTTCAGCGCTCCATAGAGCGGACGCAGCAGGTGTGCTGCCCTGGGGAGGAAACGGTTATAGAAGTTAACCATTCCCAAAAACTCTTGTAGCGCTTTAATAGACTGGGGCTGTGGGAAATCTGACACCGCCTGCACTTTGTTTGGTAACGGGACGGCACCACTTGCGGAAATGCGGTGGCCCAAAAAGTCAATGACTGGCAGTCCAAACTGGCATTTCGCTGTATTTACAATCAGGCCATGTGCAACCAGGCGCTGAAAAACCTCACGGAGGTGGGACAGGTGCTGCTCAGCCGAGCTGCTAGCCACCAGGATGTCGTCCAAGTACAAGCCCAAAACCAGAAAAGTTGGCACGTTGTGGAAATCGCAAATATAAACGGAATACAATGACTTGCAAATCTTTTTCAACCTATATTCAATTGAACACACTGCAAAGACCACATACTTAACGTTCGAACCGGTAAACTTTGTTATTTTTTGCAATTATTAGCTCATTTGGAATTTGATGCCTGCAACATGTTTCAAAAAAGCTGGCACAAGTGACAAAGAAGACAGAGAAATTTGAGGAATGCTCATCAAACACTTATTTGGAATATCCCACAGGTGAACATGCAAATTGGGAACAAGTGGGTGCCATGATTGGGTATAAAAGCAGCTTCCTTGACATGCTCAGTCATCCACATAGAAGGATGGGGCGAGGGTCACCACTCTGTGAACAAATGCGTGGGCAAATTGTCGAACAGTTCAAGAACAACTTTTCTCAACGAGCTATTGCAAGGAATTTAGGAATTTCACCATCTACGGCCCGTAATATCATCAGAAGGTTCAGAGAATCTGGAGAAATCACTACACGTAAGGGGCAAGGCCGAAAACCAACATTGAATGCCCGTGACCTTCGATCCCTCAGGCGGTACTGCATCAAAAACCGACATCAGTGTGTAAAAGATATCACCACATGGGCTCAGGAATACTTCAGAAAACCACTGTCAGTAACTACAGTTCGTCGCTACATCTGTAAGTGCAAGTTAAAGCTCTACTATGCAAAGCAAAAGCCATTCATCAACAAGATCCAGAAACGCCGCCGGCTTTGCTGGGCCCGAGCTCATCTGAGATGGACTGATGCAAAGTGGAAAAGTGTTCTGTGGTCTGATGAGTCCACATTTCAAATTGTCTTTGGAAACTGTGGACGTCGTGTCTTACGGACCAAAGAGGAAAAGAACCATCAGGACTGTTATAGGCGCAAAGTTCAAAAGCCAGCATCTGTGATGGTATGGGGGTGCATTAGTGCCCAAGGCATGGGTAACTTACACATCTGTGAAGGCACCATTAATGCTGAAAGGTACATACAGGTTTTGGAGCAACATATGCTGCCATCCAAGCGACGTCTTTTTCATGGACGCCCCAGCTTATTTCAGCAAGACAATGCCAAGCCACATTCTGCACGTGTTACAACAGCGTGGCTTCGTAGCAAAAGAGTGCGGGTCCTCCCCTGGCCTGCCTGCAGTCCAGACCTGTCCCCCATTGAAAATGTGTGGCGCATTATGAAACGTAAAATACGACAACGGAGACCCCGGACTGTTGAACAACTTAAGCTGTACATCAAGCAAGAATGGGGAAGAATTCCACCTGAAAAGCTTCAAAAATTGGTCTCCTCAGTTCCCAAACGTTTACTGAGTGTTGTTAAAAGGAAAGGCGATGTAACACAGTGGTAAATATGTCCCTGTGCCAACTTTTTTGCAATGTGTTGCTGCCATTGAATTCTAAGTTAATGGTTATTTGCAAAACAAAATAAAGTTTCTCCGTTCGAACATTAAATATATTGTCTTTGCATTCTATTCAGTTGAATATGGGTTGAAAAAGATTTGCAAGTCATTGTATTCTGTTTTTATTTGCGATTTGCACAACGTGCCAACTTTTCTGGTTTTGGGCTTGTACACAAATACGAAGGACAGACCCCTTAGGACTGAATCCATCAACCACTGAAATGTTTGTGCTGCACCTTTAAGACCAAAAGGCATGCGCAAAAACTCAAACAGGCCGAAAGGCGTGATAACAGCGGTCTTAGGGACATCTTCCACATGCACAGGAACCTGGTGGTATCCCCGTACTAAATCTACTTTAGAAAAAATGGAGGTCCCAGCCAGGTGCACTGAAAAATCCTGGATGTGGGGGATGGGGTAACGATCGTTCTCTGTGATGTTATTGAGGCGGCGGAAATCTCCACATGGCCGCCATTTGCCGTCTGCCTTGGGCACCATGTGGAGGGGGGAGGCCCACGGACTGTTTGAGCGCTGCACGATGCCTAAACGCTCCATGTTAGCAAACTCTTCCTGTGCTATTGCTAGCTTAGTAGCATCGAGGCGGCGTGCACGTGCGAACACCGGGGGCCCCTTTGTGGGAATATAATGTTCGACCCCATGTTTTGTGTTTGTGGTTGCAAAATCAGGAACAGTCAGCGAGGGAAACTCAGACAATAAACGCTGAAACACATTACCCGAAGCTAAAAAGTTAGCATGCATTAAAGGCCCAGCTCCTCGCGTCTTACAAGGCAGTGACGAAAAAGACACAGCGTCGATCAAACGTCTGTTAGCAATGTCAACAAGGAGCCCGTGAGCACAAAGAAAATCAGCCCCTAAAATAGGGACCGAGCTAGCAGCTACCACAAAGTTCCACCGGAAGTCTCGTTCATGGAAACGCACAGTCACCAACCTTTCGCCAAACGTCTTGACGGGAGAGCCATTCGCCGCGGTCAGCTGTGGCCCGCAGCCTTCAGCCAACCTGTCGGAGCCAGTCGGGGGGACGAGGCTTCTCTGCGACCCCGAGTCCACGAGGAACCGCCTCCCTGACTTCGAGTCCTCGATGAAAAGCAGCCTTTCCTTCTCGCCAACGGCTGCGACTGCTAGCGGCTGTTGGCGGTCTCGTTTCCCTGCGGCTTGAAGCTGCACGGCGGGACGCACCGTCGTGCTTTGGCGCCAAAACGCGCGTGGAAGAAACAAAGCGCGGGACCTGCCCGCCTGCGGCTAGTGACTCCCGCCACCACCGCTGGCTCCTCCGGCGCTGTGTGCGTCGCTCGAAACTCGGGCGCTGCTGGAGGTCCAGGGACCACCGCCTGTACCGCGAAGGTCCTCGCGGTTAGAATGATGCGGTCGGCTTCTTCGGCCAGCGAGCGGTAGTCCTTCTCCTGCAGAAACGGGGAATTGGCCAGGGCGGTTCGCACAGGGGCTGGAAGCTGGCGGAGGACGAGGTGGCGGAAGAGGAACTCGCAGTCGTCAGATCCCCGCAAGGACAACATGCTCTCCACGAGCTCGAGGGCTGTGCCGTCTCCCAAACCGGAGAAGGAAAATAGTTTCTCAGCGCGCTCCGCCTCTGAGAGTGTGTAGCGCCGCAGAAGAAGCTTCTTGAGGGCGTCGTACTTTTCTTGTGCAGGAGGGTTTCGTAGTAGGCTCATCACCCGCTGGGTTGTCAGCGGATCCAGCGAAGCAACCACATGGTGGTATTTGGTGTCGTCAACAGAAATCCCGCGAAGAGCAAACTGTGATTCGATGTGCGCGAACCACGACTCAGGCGCGTGCAGCCAGAAGTCCGGGATTTTAACGGCCACCGAAAAAGCGAGCGGGGCCGCCTGTGTAGATTCCACAGCCGTGGACAGCTGAAAAGAGCTGGCTGAAGCGTCAGGTGTCGACATATTCAGTTCACGTAGGTCACCAGTGTAAGAGGGGGTGAAGAGACGACACAGGAGACAGGCTGCAGAACTTCACCTTTTAATCACATCTTACTAAACTGGCGGGAACCCGCCCAACACTGCTTTATATACCCACATAACATCCGGTCCTCTGGACCTTTCACAATAAAAGCATCCTGTAATACATTCGGTCCACTGGGTGTGAGTAGAGCCCCCTAGTGGTCCACCACAATGTACTGCACAGAGTTGTAGCAACTACAGGGGAATTAAGTTGATGAGCCACACGATGAAGATCTGGGAGAGAGTTGTGGAAGGAAGGCTTAGACAAGAGGTGACTATCTGTGAGCAGCAGTATGGTTTCATGCCAAGAAAGAGCACCACAGATGCCATCTTTGCTTTGAGGATGTTGATAGAGAAGTACAGAGAGGGTCAGAAAGAACTCCATTGTGTGTTTGTGGATTTAGAAAAAGCATATGACAGGGTACCAAGAGAAGAGGTGTGGTATTGCATGAGGAAATCTGGAGTGGCAGAAAAGTATGTTAGACTGGTACAGGACATGTATGAGGACAGCAGGACAGTGGTGAGATGTGCTGTGGGAGTGACAGATAGCTTCAAGGTGGCGGTGGGATTGCATCAAGGATCGGCTCTGAGCCCCTTCTTGTTTGCTCTGGTGATGGACCGACTAACAGATGAGGTCAGGCAGGAATCCCCATGGACTATGATGTTTGCAGATGACATTGTGATCTGTGGTGAGAACAGGGAACAAGTGGAAGAGAACTTGGAGAGGTGGAGGTATGCTCTTGAAAGAAGAGGAATGAAAGTCAGCCGTAGTAAGACAGAGTACATGTGTGTGAATGAGAGGGAGGCCAGTGGAACAGTGAGGCTACAAGGAGCAGAGGTCACAAAGGTGCAGGACTTCAAGTACTTGGGGTCCACTGTCCAGGAAAATGGGGAATGTGGTAAAGAGGTGAAAAAGAGAGTCCAGGCAGGATGGAGTGGATGGAGAAAAGTTTCAGGAGTGATTTGTGACAAAAAGGTGTCAGCAAAGGTCAAAGGAAAAGTTTACAAGACAGTGGTGAGACCAGCTATGTTGTATGGTCTGGAGACAGTGGCATTGACAAAAAGACAGGAGAAAGAACTGGAAGTAGCAGAAATGAAGATGCTGAGGTTCTCCTTAGGAGTGACAAGGATGGATAAGATCAGGAATGAGATCATCAGAGGTACAGCACATGTTAAACAACTGGGAGATAAAGTTAGGGAGGCCAGACTGAGATGGTTTGGACATGTCCAGAGGAGGGACAGTGGGTATATTGGTAGAAGGATGTTAGAAATGCAGCTGCCAGGAAAAAGACAAAGAGGGAGACCAAAGAGGAGATATATGGATGCAGTTAGAGAGGACATGAAGGTAGTTGGAGTGAGGACAGAGGATGCAGAGGACAGAGTGAGGTGGAGGAGGATGACTCGCTGTGGCGACCCCTGAAAAGGGAAAAGCCGAAAGAAGAAAATGAAAAGGTAGCAGATGAAGAAAATATCTTATTAAATCTGCTCCTATCTATCTAATACAAACTAATTGCTCTCTAATAACAAAATAAGTAAATAACTCGTTTAACTAACAGTATATGGATTACTCATTTACATTCAATCATATTTGTTTAACAATTCAACTTTGACAATTTTCTTGAATACAGAAATTGATTTAGCTTCTTTAAATACTGGCATTAAATTATTCCACAATGTTACGCCTTGTATTACTGTAGTTCTTCCCTTCAAACTTGTTCTGAACTGTGGTTTAACAAACACATCTTTACCCTTAAGATTGTAACAGCTTGTTCTTTTCACAAAAAACCTTTGAATATTTGATGGTAGTATATTATTATGTGCTCTATACATAAGTAACAAAATGTTGTAATCGACCAAATCATAGAATTTCAGTAGCTTCATTTGAGAAAATAATACACCAGAAGGGTGACAATAATGATTTCTGGTTATAATTCTCACAATCTTTTTTTGCATAATAAAAATAGGCATTGTATTGCTTTTGCATGCTTTTCCCCATACACTTACACAATAAATCAAATGTGGCACAATCAATGAATTATATAACAGATACAAAGATTTATCATTTAGTAGATATCGAACCCTATAAAATACTGCAATTGATTTAGATATTTTTGTTTTAACTAAATTTATATGTTGTTTCCATGATAAATTATCATCAATAATAACACCCAAGAATTTTACCTCATTGACTCTGCGTATTTCTGAATCATCGATAAAAAATGGAATGTCTATTGATTTATTTTTATTGCTAAATATCATGTAGTATGTTTTATCCAAATTTAATGATAATTTGTTGAGTCTAAACCAGTTATGAATCTTTACAAACTCCTTCATTAATAAATCCATTACTTGTTCAATAGTGTCTCCAGAACAAAAAAAAGTTGTGTCGTCTGCGAACAAAACACATTTGATGACCCCAGACACTTTAACCAGATCGTTAATATATAAAAGGAAAAGTTTCGGACCGAGTATTGATCCCTGTGGAACACCACATGTAACAGTACAGTGATTTGATTTTACGTCATCCAACTGAACATATTGTTTCCTATTTTTTAAGTAACTGCATAGCCATTGTAAGGCTAATCCTCTTATTCCATATTTTTGTAATTTATTAAGGAGAATACTATGATTAACGGTATCAAAGGCTTTTTTTAAATCAACAAAAACACTTACACAATATTTTTTTTGGTCAACAGCAGTAATTACTTGTTCAACAAAATCCATAAGTGCCATTGATGTTGAATGACCAGATCTAAAACCATACTGAGTATCTGTTAGAATGTTGTGTTTTTCAATGAATTTGTCTAATCGAATGTTAAATAGTTTCTCCAAGATTTTTGAGAACTGTGGTAGTAGGGATATCGGTCTATAATTATTAAACACACCTTTGTCACCGGTTTTGAAAAATGGAACCACTTTAGCCACCTTCATTCTATCAGGAAATACACCAGTTGTAAATGATAAATTACAAATGTAAGTGAACGGCTCAATCACATGACACATTATACTCTTCACAAACGACATATCCATATCCATACAATCTTTCGATTTTTTTTCTGTAAAGTTTTTAACTACTTTCAGTATTTCGTCTTTATCAGTTCCATTCAAAAACATACTGTCTAAACAGCCATCGATTAAATAGTTTACATTGTTATTCACCTTTGGAATTGTGGCTGCAAGGTTAGTTCCGACGTTCACAAAATACTGATTAAAGCCGTTAACAATTTCTTTTTTATCATTTGTTTCCATGTTATTTATTGTAAAGTTATGTGAAATACCCGAGTTTACTTTGTGTTTATTTAACACACCATTCACAACTTTCCACGTCTCCCTCATATCCCCATTACATTTATTCAACAGTTCACTGTAATATTCTTTCTTGTGTTTTCTTATAATGCCAACCAATTTATTTTTGTATTTTTTGTACTTTTCTTCAGCTTCCTTTGTTCTACATTTTAAGAAGCATGAGTACAAATAGTTGTTTTTTTACACACATTTCTCAATCCTCTTGTCATCCAGTGTTGCTCTAGTCTAGATGATTCTTTTTTGTGTAAGTTTTTACTACACAGTTTTTTTTATATAATGTGTCCAGAATATTCATAAACACGTCATATGCTTTGTTTACATCTTCAACATATACATTTTCCCAGCTTTTATTTGCTAGATCATCCTTTAATTTATCTAATGCTTTCTTTGACATATTTATTATTGTAGTTTTCTTATTTGCAAATGTTTCTGTAACAGTTTGATACTTCTTATAAAATGTAAAGATTGGTAGATGATCACTAAGATCACTCGTTAGAATTCCACCAAACACATCCCCAATTTAAACAGCAGTTCAAATAATATTTTGTGCTTTTCTTGGTACAATGTTTCTGCTTTTGGTTTCTGTTTGTTCCAAACTTTGTAGAGTTGTAACCAAGCCTAAAACAGGTGTAACACATTATGATCTGATTTGAGGGTGTAGTATGTGATCACCTACAGACTGGGTTGCCATGTCAAAATCCAGTCCAGAAAAACACTCGTCTTAAAAACATTCACTATTCAAATCCCTCAGGGATTTGGGATCGACTTGCCTCTCTATAATAGCTCAAGCTGTAAATGATCATGTCAGTTACGTTCTGGAACGGTCAGCCACATAAACCTTTGTGGTTTCATGTGATCAGACTCTGCTTCCTGCTAAAACAAGTGCCTGCCTAAACTAAAAAAAATTGTACCGGTACACGGTACCGATGTCCCGTCACTGGGTGATTTAAAGAGTGGGTGTACTACTGTAGTAGTTTTTGAGATTAGTGTTTTTCTGGACTGGAATTGGAACAGGGATTGCAGGTAAACCTTCATGTTTTTGGTTCAAGATATTCAAGCAGGTAAGAGTTGCACTGTATAAGAAGAAGGGTAGGTTTTTTGTTGTTTGTTTTTTTGGAACAAATCCTGGCGAGTGGAGGGAGCAATATTTTTCCACCACTAGGCCCAATGGTGGAGCCGGGCAGTGGCCTTGGTTACCATCGATTAACCCCAGTCATTTGAGGAAACTGCTTTCTATTTTTCATATTGCTCAAGTATAGTTTCCTTGAATGATTGGGGTAGTCAGTTTACATTGAAACATGGGGTTGGCCTTGGATTTGTCATGGCAACCCAATTTTTATATTGAACTTTCTTACGCTCCTTGAATTGCCGCCTTATCGTAGTGGGTGGAGGAGTTTGTGCGCCTGAATGAATGATCCTAGGAGCTATGCTGGTAGGGTCTCCCAAGGCAGACTGGTTCTAGGTGACAGGCCAGACAACGAGTGATTCAGAAGACTTCTATGGACCATAACAAACACCAGGCTTAGTGTCTCTTGCCTGGACGGGGGTTACCGGGGCCCAGTGGCGGCTGATGGAGTTTTCTCCAGGGTGGGCTATAACTCCAAACTAATAAATAACTAATCATTTAATATTTAAAAACTATTTATTTTATGAGTATGTGTTCATTTAATAGTAACAATGCAAATTCACATAGCACATATAAAAATACCAAAACAACTGGATTTATTTGTTACAGAAAACGTTTCGCCCTCTATCCAGAGGGCTTTATCAATTCCATTTTCTGTAACAAATAAAGTCCAGTTGTTTTTGTATTGAACACTTGTTCTGATTTTATCATGTCCTGGATGACTGAGAATCTTCACCAGCATGGACATCATTAACTTC
>JBBPBX010000156.1:140354-153662 GCA_038048925.1 Garcialebias charrua | reverse complement strand
CTGCTACCCCCGCGACCCGACCCCGGATAAGAGGAAGAAAATGGATGGATGGATGGATGGATTATATAAAAACAACTATTAAACTTTGGTTTTTGTTTCTGCCTACCGTAATATCTGGTGGAAATACATTTCATAAACAATATTAGACATACAACCTTACCATCTACATTTTAAAATTGTGTAATAATATTATGATCACAGTTATATTAGTTGCAGTGCAAACCATAAAATAATCTTGACATAAATACAGTTTCCCCTTACTTACCTTGTTTCCAAAACCTGAATGGGAGTCTCCCCAAATTCACTTCTGAGACCTTCCCCAAAGTCATCATCTCTGCATAAAAACATATAATGTAGTTCAAACAATAATCAGATATTCTTTTCAACACATTTATCACACAATGACAAATTTATCTAACATATCAAAGCATGTAGGATGATTTAAAAAATAGCATCAAACAGCCATCTTCCATCCTGTTCTGCTGCTAGAAGTAAAATTTGAACTTTTTATGCTCTCCTTTCATCCTGCTTCACTGCAGGCTCATGTCCGCAGCAAACTCGTCCACCCCACCGCAAGTTTTACAGATTTGATTCCAAAATTTAATAATTTTTGAGGCCCTTTATACAGGTAAACGTCCAAAGAGGTTGAGATGTATGCATCAACAACATATATTGTGTAGTACAACTAACAGACTTTTAGATTATGAACACCAAATGATCTGCAGACAATATGCTAATTGCTAGTTGTTTTGATCATGCATCTCTTACACAGACAGCGCAGTTACAGTACTTTCAACATATCTGCATGCTGATCCACAATACAATAAGTTAGGATAACTAAATGTACGTATCAAAACAATACTGAGGTTGAATGAGTTAGCTGCTGCCATTAGCATCACGTCAGCTGTAGGCCGGAAAACGGTTTTAGCCTGTTGTAGATAATATCATGGCATTTGCGCTATCACATGAGTCAAGCAAAGACACTTACTTTTCAAGCAGGAAAGTTGCTAACTCTGCATCGCTTTGCAATCCTCTGAGCACTCGAGGCTCTCGCCACCTCCGCCATCTTGAAACAGCTACTGTTTGAGACGGGAGCGTGCCCACTGCCCGGCTGCTGCGCGCTGCCGCTGGGAGAGGCGGGGGGAGGGCGGGGGAAGCTCGTTCATGAAAATAACTCTGTTTTTATTGGCTGGTCAAAAACGGCCCGCTCTGGTTTTTATAAATGCTATTTTAACCACCGGGAGACGCCAGAGGAATATAGTATTTCTCAAAGATTACCTGTTTAACATCACTCTGACAAAAAATAGTGACTGAGAGAAGAAATATGTTTATAAAAAAAGCTACATACTGCAACTTTAAGCAAAACTAAAACATTGACAGATTTTTGAGCGCCGTGTAGCATAAAAATCAGTTTGAGGTCGGTAAGCACAACCAGAATTCATACATAAGGCGCACTGGATTATAAGGCTCACTGTTGATTTTTGAGAACATTAAATGATTTTAAGTGCGCCTTATAGTCTGAATAATACGGTATGTGGCGGTGTGACACTAGCCTGGTTTAAACCAGACCCTTGTCCTTCACTTCGCTTTGGACTAGGGTCTGGCATCTCTGCCATAGACAACGATTTCTCCTGGAGATTTTTGAATGGACCAATCAGAGAACAGGAGGCAGAGTTTTGTTAGTTTAGTCTGGTGAGGTCCAGGCTATTCAGATAAATTGCTCAGAAACCACTCGGTGGATATTTTTTCTGCCACCAGTGTGTAATTATATGTCTTTAATTTACTGACTGTTGGCCTAGATGAAACATTTGAGATAAAATTCGATTTTTTATCATTTATTTTCGTAGCGCACCCGAGGCTGTTTGGAAAATATCAAACCGAAACTATTTAATATCCAGCAGATTTGACCATTTCGTGAATTGATTTAGGAACTGTTAAGCTCAGGAACACTTCTGATATAACGTCAGCGGTGAAATATATTTTTTCTCAGCAGAGAAATAATAGTTTTTTACCTTGTTTTGATGAAAATTCGTTCGTGGCGGCAGCCATTTTGAATGACGACGTCAGTCGACATCGTTCAAAACTCCGCCTTCTGCTCTCTGATTGCTCAGGAACACTTCTGATATAACGTCAGCTATGAAATATATTTTTTCTCAGCAGAGAAATAATAGTTTTTTACCTTGTTTTATTGAAAATTCCTTCGTGGCGGCAGCCATTTTGAATGACGACGTCAGTCGACGTCGTTCAAAACTCCGCCTTCTGCTCTCTGATTGGTCCGAACAAAAATCTACCGGAGAAATCCTTGTGGGTGGGTGCAGTCCCAGACTGTGCAGTGAAGGGAAATGAGAATTGAGCGGAGCTGTGCAGGAAGGCGAGGGCCAGGCTAGTGTGACGCGTATGGTGGAAAGTATGGTAAATATATTCAAACAAAGCTGAGCCAATGGCGGTACGTTAGTTAAAACTTAAAGGAGACCACATATAGGTCTTTAAAATTTTTATGTTATGTCTGTGTGCTATCTTGACAATATTAATTCATTTTAATACACAAAATAATTCTTAGATAATTAATTATACCCTTTTTAATTCTGCCATTTTTAACTTTCGTTTTGAACGACCGGTTTCTGATACTGAGTTCTGAAGTCCACGCCCTTCAACGATCTGTTTACGCCCTCTGTAACAGCCAGTATCTGTAATGTGTTGTTGTTTTAAAATTAGCTCTTTTTTTATTACTCATTTGACTTACTGTTAGTGCTAGCTTAAGATAACTTACCGAAACCCGTCTGAGCGCGCCGCAATTAGCTGCTCCTTTTAGCATGAGACCACCCGAATCCGATGCTAATGTTAGCTTGTTCCTCTTCCGGTGTTCGCCAGCTCCGCTCGTTGCACGCGGAGATTTTGGGAGTTATCGCTGTTCCAGTCAAGACAACACAAAGTTCACCAAGTGTCTCCCGTAAATTAATCCGTAAGGAGAAGGTCCTCGCTGCTGCGAGGCTGCTGCGAGGCAGCAGCGAGGCTGTACAGTTGAAGCTCCGCTCCATCGCGCCAGAAGAGGGTCCCGTTGCCGCCGGTCCCTACGCCGGGGGTCCGCTCGTTTAATTTTTGCCGGCTGCGCGTTGGGAGCGATCGCAAATACACTAAAAATTGAACTAAAACATAAAAATAACAATTATACTTTATTTATAAAGCCATTTAAAAAAAACACAGCTGCAACAAAGTGCTGTACACATGAAATTAAGAACATATAAACAAAAGATGAGATGAAATCATGAAAAACAACAGTCATGTGTTTAATACAGAAGTGGGTTGAGCCTAACCAGGGGTTGCTAGGTGAGGGGCTGGACTCAGGTTGTGGTGGGTTGTCCTCTCGCTTGTGACGTCACATGCGAGCGTATTTTAAAACGAACCGTTTGTATCACAGTAAAATAAATCTACTTAGAGTAAATAAACCACTGGGTGCATTTTTTTGGCACAAGGACTGTTTTTTTTATGAAGTACATACCCAAAGTTAAGTAAAAAAAAACATTAAAAAGTGAATTTTGCAAGTGTGGTCCCCTTTAAAGAAGCGTTCCAACTCATCCAGACGAGAAGCAGTAACGCTGGAAACAAACGTCCTAAAATTGTCCGCTTCACAAATCTTTTGTTTTTTTTAAACACCAGAAAACAGAACAAAAGAAAGGTAAAAGATAATGTGCAAACACGAAAAATCTTCCATCCATCCATCATCTTTACCCGCTTCTTCCTTTTTGGGTCGCTGGGGGTCACTTGTGCCGATGTCCAGCAATCACTGTGTGAGACGTGGGGGACATCCTGGACAAGTCTCCAGTCCATCACAGAGACAAAAGAGACAAACAACCATTCACTCTCTCACCTAGGAACAATGTAGAGTTACCAATCAGTCCAACATGCATGATTTTGGTCTGGAGGAAACCGGAGTACGCGGAGAAAACCCACGCAGCACGGAGAGAACACGGAAACTCCACCCAGAAAGGCCCCAGGCCAGGATTTGAACTGGCAACCTTCTCGCTGAGAGGCAACACATGCCGCCCTCTCAAGATGACCATTTTTTTTACAAACCCAACAGGCTGAGCTGTTACAGATGGATGGAGAGTTTATAACGGGAGTTTATGTGGGAGTTTATAACGTCCATCAGTTGTCGACGCCTCACACACAGCTCCGTCTTCAAACGTAATTAAAGACGTTTCATCAGACGTGTGAAATGTATGTTTCAAATCCAAACTCAACTCTGTTCTTTTGCACGAGCGTTGCTTCAAACTGTGATTAGACAGTCGGGGGAATCCAGCATGATTTTTATATGTGTGCACGTGTTGCCTCCAGCTGTCAGGAACGTGCTCGGCTCTCTGCAACAAGCGGCACCGGTCTCAGCTCTTGTCCTGCAGGAGTTGGACAATAATCAGGTGTCGGACAGAGAAGGCAGAGCAGGAGACTTGTGACGTTACGTCGCCGCATGCTCATTCGCTCCATACACAAATAGCACAGGAGCTGCTGTACATTGTGCCAGAGAGGACAAACTTATCCCCCCCAGCCACTCCCTGACAGTTTTACCCCTCGCCGTCAGCTGAGAGCAGGCCGACGCCTCTTAAAGGGCCATCTGGATCCCATGGTGGAGGCCTCTGCAGTGCAGAAAGTCTGAGCCGCTCCGAAAGGAAACCAGATATCTGCGTGTGACACCACGGAGCCGTGAACACGAGGTGCTGAAATATCACGGATGGCATGAGCACTTGGGAACCACGTGATCGTCAAAACCTAACTTTTATTTTAGAGGCAACGGCCCGATAAGATCAAATCAGCAACGGAAAGTCTTACGGACAACTCTCGGAGTTGAAGCCGTACGGCAACGTAACTAATGTTAAGAGTTTTATCTCTTAGGTGAAAGAAAAACATTTATGTGAACAGTGAAGGTCATCATCAAACTCAATGTGTGGAATGTTGACTTTTATTTGTGACGTCAGTTTTGAAAAGCCCATTCTAGGACTGGTTAGCAAATTACCATATTTTTCAGCCTATAAGTCACAGTTTTGTGCATAATTTACATGCCCTGCAACGTATTTATGGATTTTTACTAGGGGTGCACGATTGCAGTTTTTTGGCCGATCACCGATTTCTACAAAGTCTGACTTGCCGATTCCGATTTTGGCCGATACCGATTTTGTTTTATAAGCAACGCTGTTAGATGTTGTAAGGTCACAATGCGCCTTCAAATTTCAATCTTATTTTGTTGAAAAACAGACCCTTGAACAGTATTCTAGAAACAATACAAATTTGTTTTAAATGGTCACAAGGTAGTGCTCTGAAATATAAATGAAGTTTAGACAATTGTTGTTAAAACAAAAAAAAAATCTGTAAAATCGGTTTCTCATGCAAGCATTGGCCGATTTCCGATTTCCCAAGGAAATCGAGGCCGATTTATCGGTGCACCCATAATTTTTACCCATAGTTATAAACAAATTTTTGTCTGAGATTTGACCTTTTTAATTCATTCTGACTGAAAACATTCAACACTACCATTTTCAGTCGCTAGATGGCGCTTGAGTAGTATGGCATGCTGTTATGTCATGTAACAGGTAAAAGTGGCTATTAATGACACAATCAGCTTGCTATAGCCTGCCACCTTCGTCCAGCTTGCCTGGAGCAACCGTCAAATCAGCTTCATTTCACTGTGCCGCCCCGGTGAAATGCAGCTAATTTGACCATTGAAGTGCATTTATTAAGTAAAAGTTCAACTGAGACACCTTTACTATAATGTCGAACAAACAAATAATTGTTTTAGGTGCTTATCTTGATACATTTCACAGAAATGCACAGTGAGTCGTCCCTCTGCACATTCCTGTTTCTGTGAATCGGCTTTTGAAAATACAGCTGATTTGACCGTCAAAGTGCATTTTTTAAGGAAAAGTTAGACTGAGACACACCTTTACTATAATTTCGAGTAAACTAATAAATATTTTTAAGTGTTGATCTTGTTAAATTCTTGTTAAATTCCTCCCGTGCGCGCTCCCGCGGCCGAAATTTGGCAGCCAATCGATTTTTGGCACAACGCCGGCCCACATTTCCGGGTGGTCAGTGGTGACGCATAAAACAGGGAGTCCTCGACTTACGAGCGCGTTCCGGACCTAAGGACAGTTCGTAACCCGATTTTGACATAAGTCAGAACCCATAGCACGTGCGTTCGTAAGTCCGGATTTTCGTTCGTAAGTCGGAAAATGTATGCTAGCGCTGTGCCAAACACCCGTTTTTCAACACAAACGTACATACTGGTTCATAAACATGCACAGAACTTTGTTTACAAACGGTTAGCTAACACACTTTAATCTAAAAACACCTAAAAACACATACCAGTGCTGTATTTAATGTGCAACTGTACTGTTCGTAAGTCCGTTCGTAAGTCCGAGTTACCGTAAGTCGAGGGCGCCGTAAGTCGAGGACTCCCTGTAGATGCGATTTATACGGCAAAGCAATGTATTTATGGATTTTTCCACGTTATTAGACACATTTGGACGGATGTGGTTTATAAGGTGGTGGTGTGACATGTACGGTGGAAAATACGGTAGCCTTTAGCTCCACAACTTCCACAAAGCAACAGAAGCTTTGTTCTCATGTGTTTTGTATAATCCTTGTATAATAAAAACAAACTGAACTAAATGCAGATGGGCATCAATGGTTATAAAGGATCTGACGTGATCCTCTAATGGTCCAAAGGTCCCGTATCCATCTCACCGTGTCTCACTGATGGTGAACAGCATCACCAGGGGTTCACCAGCGTGCCTGAATCACGCTCAGGTCATGAGGCTTGCGTCATTGTCACAGCTGTTCCAAACCCGTCTCAGTTTAATTTCCAATTAATTATAGACAGTGCTTAATTTGTGAACTAAATGATGCTGGAATGCAAATAGCAGCTGGGAGGTGGGGGGTTCTGGGGGTCCTCCCCCAAGAAAATATTGAATAAAGTAGATACGTTTCCTGCATTCTGGTGTATTTTATCGTTTGTAATTAACAATTTGATGAAATCATGTGCTGTTTTTTTTGCACCATCACCATTTCTCCTCCTGCTGTTATGGCTCAGATGATTTGGTCTCGTATAGATCATCGTTGCTTCGGTGATTGGCTCTTTTTACAGCCGGCAGATGCTGCGAACTGGAATCCAGCCAAACGCGACCGTCCGTCTCCGGAGACGCGCTCCTGACTTCAGATTTATCCTCCAAGTGATTTTTTTCTTTTACATCGTTGTCAACACAGAACAAAGGAAATGTCACATATTATTGTCTTGTGGCTTTTCTGAAATGTTGGTCAGTAAAACACAATGTGTGTTTATGTTTGTGTGTGTGTGTGTGTGGGGGTGTGTGAGAGGAGTCAAACTGGGTGTGTCTCCATCTGGCAGGCGCAGAAAACACTGAGCGAGAGACAAGCTGTCTGTTATCACACCACACCCTGCTGACGCAAAACCAGCCTCAAGTTCCCTACACACCTTCCTCACACACATACACACACACACACACACACACACACTACACAAAGGTAGTGTGCATGAAGTTAGACATGTGCACACAAACACGTCCACTTGCGTTTGAAGCACCTTCAGGAAAAACTAACGTCAAACTGCGCTCATGGAGCAATTTGTTTTCAAGAGAATGACAAAGTTTATAAAAAAACAAAAACAAATAAGAACTCTTTTCTGTTCTTCGTGCTCATCCAAACGTATTTTTAAAAGTGTTCTTCGTCCCTCGTGCTAATATTAAAAATCCTAAATCCAAACCAAGTGACGCACAGAAAAGTGGAGTAACCCTGAACTGCACTGAGGTGGTTTTGGTCTGGGACTTCTGGACACCTTGGGCTTCACAGCTTAACTTTAATCTCTTTATGCTACTTTGAGAATTTTAGCCACCACTGTGTTTCTTTTAGCTTTGGAATATCTTCTTGCTATGTTTAGCTTTAGCTACAGTTATTTATTTATTGATCTTTATTTAACCAACTCCATCAACATCACATATCGTTTTTACGAGGGAGGCCAGGGTCATGCCCTCAGCAGCTTACTTTTAGCTAGCCTTTCTCTACTTTAGATATAAGCTAGCCTTCTGAAAAAAAAAAAGATATAAGCTAGACTTCTGCTACTTTTAGCCTTTAACTAGCATTTGCTACTTATAGCAAGAATTTTTGCTTTAACTAGTCTTTAGCTACTTCAGCTTTAAGCTAACTGTTTTCTACTTTTAACTAGCCTTCAGCTAGTTTTTGCTTTTAGCTAGGATTTGCTACTTTTAGCATTTAGTTACCATTTTGCTACTTCTCCTTTTTAGAAGGCCTTTTGTTAATTTAGCTTTAGCTACCTTTAGCTACTTTTAGCTAGCTATTGATGTATTTAACTAGTCTTTTGTTACTATGAACTAATTGATTAGAGTTTTGCTAGCCTGTTGCTACTTTTAGCCTTCAACTAACATGTGCTAATTATAGCAAGAATTTAGCTACTTTTGCTTTAACTAGTCTTTTGCTACTTTAGCTTTAAGCAAACTTTTTCTACTTTTAACTAGCCTTCAGCTACCCTGATGCATGCTCAATAATGCAGGTAGAAAAATCTAAAAAAGCTAAGTCTGGTCATCTGCACACCTATGTCTAGCCTTCAGCTAGTTTTTGCCTTTAGCTAGTATTTGCTACTTTTAGCATTTAGTTACCATTTTGCTACTTCTCCTTTTTAGAAGGTCTTTAGCTACCTTTAACTACTTTTAGCTAGCTATTTGATGTATTTAACTAGTCTTTTGTTACTATGAACTGACTGGAGTTTTGCTAGCCTTTTGCTACTTTTACCTTTTAGCTTGTGTTTTACAAGTTTTGAAAAGTATTTTGCTACATTTAGCTTTTAGACAGACATTTGCTAGTTTTTGCTACATTAACCTTCTAGTCATTTGTTTTCTCTGTTTAGCTGTTAGCTAGCCTTCTGCTACTTTTAGTTAGTGTTTTGCTAGTGTTAGCTTTAACAGCTGGGTTTCAGCTTCTTCGGTCTCTCAGCTCTCACACAGGCAGCCTTCAGGTGGACATGTAGTTTCTTTAGCTGTTATTTTCAGGGACTCTTCAGGAGGAAAAAACACTGAAGCTCCTCAGGTCCATCCTCCAGCTGCGATCCAAGTTTAGAACACGAGAAACATTTCCACCACACGTTTGTCGAGTCTCACAGAAAAATGGAGGCACTTCTTAGCATCGCGGCGTCAGCAGAAGCACGATGAGGTCACGTGACGAAGATCAGCTGACCTCAGCGACCCGTCAGCTGCGCCGCCATTTTCTAACGCGGATGAAGGAGACGTCATGAGCGTGCCGACACGTCAGATAACTGATCAGATCTTCTGATCATCTCCCTCCCCAAGATAAAAACCCAACAGACACACCCACCCCCACCCCTTCACAAATCCCCTCCACCACTTCCTCCGTTCTCCGCCCTCCCACATTCCCCCCTTTTCTTCCCTTTGTGGCCACCTTGGCAGTTCGGCTGGCGTTGCCATGGAAACGAGATTCACCCCCCCAGTTAATGACTGTGGCGAGGTTGGTGGGTGGGGTAGGGTGTGTGTGTGTGTGTGGGTGGGGGTGTCCACTCTCCTCATCCACCACCAACCTCCTCGTCATCATCATCATCATCATCATTATCAACGGAGCTGCATTGGAGCCTAATCTGAGGTGACACACACACACACACACACACACACACACACAAGCACGTCAACACAAGAACGCAGCAAACATTCACAAGAGCCCAACAGTGGAATGTGTGTCACGTGCACACTACAAACCCCTCCAGTCTTTCACGACGTGCACGCTCATTCACACTGTTCCCATCGCAACCCTCCGATAGGAAATAGACCACACGCACACACACACACACACACACACTTGAACTTCCAGCTCCACAGCTTCTCCTCCTTCCTTGAAAATAAAAGCTCTGAATCAGCCGAACATCAGCTACTACTGATTCTTCAGCTGTTACTGATGTTAGCAGGCGAAATGAAAGTTAAAATAAATTCATGTTCCAGGTGTAATGATAGAGATGAAAGGGGCTTGTTTTAAATAAACAAGACAAACACTAAAGGTTAAATGTAAGGGTAACTGTGTAACAGTGTGAACAAATATGGCGGAATCGGGCGAGCGTGGAACCTCAGAGAAGACGTCTGGGTGGACGTAAACGGAGAATCGGCTGATAACCGCCAACGTACGGCAAGAGATCGATTTAAACAACGGTCGAGAATAAATCCGCTGAGCGGTGGAGCGGCGCCATAAAAGACGAGAGTTCAAAACCCAAACCTTCCTCTCGACTGTAAGTTTAACATTTGACTTCTTGGTGTTTTACGGTCGTAGCTCCTTCAGCTGTTTCTGCAGGTGAATAAACACACGAAGAAGTTGCCACCTGTTTGATCCGAGGACACACGGAATGAATGAGACAAATGTTGTGCAGATTTTGTGTCTTTAACCGTGGAGCTAAAAGTTAATGGTTGTCTGGTCTGTGCAACTCTGAGCCTCGTTCAGCTGATTGTCTTTTTATTTAATCATTTTTATCGTAAACATCCATCATATTTACTTGTTTTTTCTATTTTAGGGTCGCGGGGGGTCACTGGTGCACATATCCATTTATCTGATCGCACATTTATTTGTTTAAATCCTTGAAAAAGAAGAGAACTCGTGAATCAATAACTACTACTGTATTCATTTAAACTTGAACGAGTGTTGAATATGTAATTAATTAAAACAGAAGTGTGTCAGGTAACTCTGACCACGTCTTTTACATCTGACATCACATCACTGTGCGAGAGGCGGGAGACACCCTGGACAGGTCTCCAGTCCATTACAGGGACACATAGATACAAACGAGACAAACATTCACTCTCTCTCTCACACCTAGGGACAAAATAGAGTCACCAATCAGACAAACATGCATGTTTTTGGTCTGTGGGAGGAAACCAGCTGATAGGTACCGGCAGTCCAAGCGGCATGCGGCTCGGGTGGTTGCTGAGGCAAAAACTCGGGCGTGGGAGGAGTTCGGAGAGGCCATGGAGAATGACTTCCGTACGGCTTCGAGGCGATTCTGGTCCACCATCCGGCGTCTCAGGGGGGGAAAGAGGTACGCGACCAACACCATTTATGGTGGGGGTGGCGTGCTGCTGACCTCAACTCGGGATGTTGTGAGTCGGTGGGCGGAATACTTCGAAGACCTCCTCAATCCTACTGGCACGTCTTCCACTGAGGAAGCGGAGCCTGGGGACTTTGGGTCGGGTTCTCCGATCTCTGGTGCTGAGGTCGCCGAGGTGGTTAAAAAGCTCCGCGGTGGCAAGGCTCCGGGGGTGGATGAGATTCGCCCGGAGTTCCTTAGGGCTCTGGATGTTGTAGGGTTGTGTTGGCTTACGCGACTCTGCAATATCGCGTGGACATCGGGGGCAGTTCCCTTGGATTGGCAGACTGGGGTGGTGGTTCCCCTATTCAAAAAGGGGGACCGTAGGGTGTGTTCCAACTATAGGGGGATCACACTCTTAAGCCTCCCTGGTAAGGTCTATTCAGGGGTTCTGGAGAGGAGGGTCCGTCGGATAGTCGAACCTCGGATTCAGGAGGAGCAGTGTGGTTTTCGTGCTGGTCGTGGAACACTGGACCAGCTCTACACCCTCAACAGGGTCCTGGAGGGTGCGTGGGAGTTTGCCCAACCAGTTTACATGTGCTTTGTGGACTTGGAGAAGGCATTCGACCGCGTCCCTCGGGGGGTTCTGTGGGGGGTACTCCGGGAGTATGGGGTACCAGGCCCTTTGATAAGGGCTGTTAGGTCCCTGTACGACCGGTGTCAGAGCTTGGTCCGCATTGCCGGCAGTAAGTCAGGCTCGTTTCCGGTGAGAGTTGGACTCCGCCAAGGTTGCCCTTTGTCACCGATTCTGTTCATAACTTTTATGGACAGAATTTCTAGGCGCAGCCAAGGTGTTGAGAGGATCCGTTTTGGTGACCTTAGAATCGCTTCTCTGTTTTTTGCAGATGATGTGGTCCTACTGGCTTCATCAGTTCGTGATTTACAACTTTCACTGGAGCGGTTTGCAGCCGAGTGTGATGCGGCCGGGATGAGGATCAGTTCCTCCAAATCCGAGGCCATGGTCTTGAGCCGGAAAAGGGTAGCATGCCCTCTCCGGGTCGGGGAGGAGGTCCTGCCCCAAGTGGAGGAGTTTAAGTATCTCGGGATCTTGTTCACGAATGAGGGAAAACTGGAGCGTGAGATCGATAGGCGGATAGGTGCAGCGTCCGCAGTGAAGCGGGCGCTGTACCGGTCTGTCGTGGTGAAGAGAGAGCTGAGTCAAAAGGCAAAGCTCTCAATTTACCGATCGATCTACGTTCCCACCCTCATCTATGGTCATGAGCTTTGGGTTGTGACCGAAAGAACAAGATCTCGGATACAAGCGGCTGAAATGAGTTTTCTCCGCAGGGTGGCTGGACTCTCCCTTAGAGATAGGGTGAGAAGCTCAGTCATCCGGGAGGGACTCGGAGTAGAGCCGCTGCTTCTCCACATCGAGAGGAGCCAGTTGAGGTGGCTCGGGCATCTGGTTAGGATGCCTCCTGGACGCCTCCCTGGTGAGGTGTTCCGGGCATGTCCCACCGGGAGGAGACCCAGAGGAAGACCCAGGACGCGCTGGAGGGACTATGTTTCTCGGCTGGCCTGGGAACGCCTTGGGATTCCCCCGGAGGAGCTGCTCCAAGTGGCTGGGGAGAGGGAAGTCTGGGCCTCCCTACTTAGGCTGCTACCCCCGCGACCCGACCCCGGATAAGCGGAAGAAGATGGATGGATGGATGGATGGATGGGAGGAAACCGGAGTACAGTACAGCAGTCCCTCCTTATTTCGGGGGATCCGTACCCTGAAGCCCCGCTATAACTGAAAATCGCAAAGTAGAAATAGTACTACAAGTAGTAAGTAGTAGTTTATTTTGGTATTTTTATATATATATATACAGGTGATCCCCGACTTACGAGCGAGTTCCGGTCATACAAGGTGCTTGTAACACGAAATCTCGTATGTCGGAACCCGAAACACGTGTCGCTCGTAAGTCCGGATTTTCGGTCGTAAGTTGGAAAATGTGAACTAGCGCTAATAAGAACACCCATTTTTCAACACAAACGTACATACTAGTTAATAAACATGCTCATAACTTTGTTTACAAACGGTTAGCTAACACACTTTCATCTAAAAACACATACCAGTGCTGTATTTTCTGTATGTTCTGTACAACTTTACTTTTCGTTAGTCTGAACCTCGTATGTCGATGACGTCGTAAGTCGGGGACTAACTGTAT
>JBBPBX010000156.1:125423-140185 GCA_038048925.1 Garcialebias charrua | reverse complement strand
AACGCGCTTAGGGGAACAGGAGGGAAGGGGGAGCTGAAAACGAAACTTAGGGGAGCTTGAAACTTACAGGAGGGGGTTTCCACTGACACGCTCAGTGGAAACTTACAGAGCAGGCAGACCTCTGGACCGCGCGTGGAAATACAGGAGGAGGGGAGAACAGCTGAGCAACAAGCTAACATGCTAGCAACAAGCTAACAGACAGAGGAAGAAATGACCAGCTCCCAGTAAGAAATTAATTCATTTTTTCCTTCATTATGGCTCCTAAATGTATGTGGTTTTTGATAATTATGTAGGGTAATGTGTTAGGATAGGCTAAGTGCTTGGTAAAAATACAGTACTGTACATATGAGGTGCCCTTTGTATGGATGAGGTGCATGTATGAGGTGCCGTTTGGACGTATTTTCGACACGGCAATTTATTTTCGACACGGGCATAGGAACGGAACTCGTTCGTAAGACGGGGACTACCTGTATTATATATATAGTATATATATATATATATATATATATATATATATATATATATATATATATATATATATATATATATATATATATATATATATATATATATATACAGGTAGTCCCCGATTTACGAGCGAGATCCGTTACAACGAGGCGCTCGTAAACCGGAAATCTCGTAATTTGGAACGGCCGCCACGCTTCTCGTAAGTCCGGAATTTCGCTCGTAAATTGGAACGGTTTTGCTAGCGCGACTACGAACACTCGTTTTTCATCGAAAAACTGCTTATGAGTGCATAAAAATGATCGGAAACGTGTGTCCACATGTTTAGCTAACGAACTGTGGTGAAAAAACACAGGAAAACTCAGTATTTTTTGCGTTTTTTCCAATAATTCGCCAGCTCGTAAGTCCGGAACCTCGTAGATCAGAGCGCTCGTAAATCGGGGACTACCTGTATATATATATATATATATACTGTATACTGTATATAGTACAGTATATAGTCAAGGCATTTAATACACTTCCCACACTCTTGCACTATTATTAAAGACTAACCTCCATTGGCATCTCAGGTACCCCATTAGACTGGTTCACCTCCTATCTCTCTGACCGCACCCAATTCATTCAGCTTAAATCCTTCCGTTCCCAGTCTTCCCCTGTCTCCACGGGTGTCCCCCAAGGCTCTGTCCTCGGACCCCTCCTCTTCATCATTTACCTCCTTCCTCTAGGCCACATCTTCCGCAAACACGGCATCCATTTCCACTGCTATGCTGATGACACGCAGCTCTACTTGTCATCAAAACCAAACTCCACCCACCCACCCTCCATCCTCACCGACTGTCTCAACGAGCTAAATCACTGGTTTTCTAACAATTTCCTTCAACTAAACAGCAACAAAACAGAAGTCATTCTCGTCGGTACCAAAAACTCTATTTCAAAATCAGAACATCTTCTCGTCCCCCTTAACAACTCTCTGCTATCCCCCTCCCCTCAGGTCAAGAGCCTCGGTGTCATCCTCGACACCACTCTTTCCTTCACTTCACACATCAACAATATTACTCGGTCTGCCTATTTCCACCTCCGTAATATTAACCGTCTCCGTCCTTCTCTCACACCCCGCTCCACAGCCATCCTGGTGCACAGTCTTGTGACTTCCCGTATTGACTACTGCAACTCCCTTCTCTACGGCCTCCCCAACAAATCTCTCCACAAGTTACAGATGGTCCAGAACTCAGCTGCCCGTGTCATCACTCAAACCTCCTACTATAACCACATCACTCCTGTCCTGCAGCAGCTCCACTGGCTCCCGGTTAAATCACGCATCATCTTCAAAATTCTACTCCTCACGTTCAAAGCTATCCACAACCTTGCCCCTCCTTATCTATCTGACCTCCTACAAATCTCCATCCCATCACGCTCTCTCAGATCCTCCTCTTCACTACATCTCCATGTACCCTCTGCCCGCCTCTCCACCATGGGGAGCAGGGCCTTCACCTGCTCTGCCCCTCACCTCTGGAACGCTCTACCGCCAGACCTTCGAAACACCACCTCCCTTTCTCTGTTCAAGACTGCCCTGAAAACCCATCTCTTTAGACTAGCTTATCACTAACTTTACTAAATGTATTTTTACCCATTTTATATCCTTTATGTATTTTATATTTCAATTTGTCGCTGATAATGTTTGCTCTGTATTACACTGTGTTGGTTTGTTAAGTGTCCTTGGGTGTCCTGAAAGGCGCTTTTAAATAAAATGATTATTATTATTATTATTATTATTATTATTATTATTATTATTATTATTATTAAACCACTATTATTAAACAATGTTTCTAAACTCTAAATGCTCTAAAAGAGACAGAATGTCATGATTTCAGCTCCCTGCCTCTGCTGCTCTCAGCCACCTGCAAGCGCTCTTGGCCACGCCCACTTCTCCACTCTGCACGGAGAACAGCTGATCAGCTGCAGCAGGAGGTTTATCCTGCAGTGTGGGCTGCACAAAGGTGCTGAATTAGCCTGGTTAAAACCAGACCCTTGTCCTTCACTTCGCTTTGGACCAGGGTCTGGGATTTCTCCCATAGACAACGATTTCTCCGGTCGATTTTTGACCGGACCAATCAGAGAACAGAAGGCGGAGTTTTGTTAGTTTAGCCTGGCGAGGTCCAGGCTATCAGATAAATAGCTCAGAAACCACTCGGTGGATATTTTTTCTGCTACCAGTGTGTAATTATATGGCTCTAATTTACTGACTGTTGGCCTGGATGAAACATTTGAGATAAAATTCGATTTTTTATCATTTATTTTCGTAGCGCACCCGAGGCTGTTTGGAAAATGTCAAACCGAAACAATTTAAATCCAGCAGATTTGACCATTTCGTGAATTGATTTAGGAACTGTTAAGCTCAGGAACACTTCTGATATAACGTCAGCTAAGAAATTATTTTTTCTCAGCAAAGAAATAATAGTTTTTTACCTTGTTTTCATGAAAATTCCTTCGTGGCGGCAGCCATTTTAACTGACGACGTCAGTCGACGTCGTTCAAAACTCCGCCTTCTGTTCTCTGATTGGTCCGGTCAAAAATCGACCGGAGAAATCGTTGTCTATGGGAGAAATGCCAGACCCTAGTCCAAAGCAAAGTGAAGGACAAGGGTCTGGTTTTAACCAGGCTAGTGCTGAATAATTTTAAACAATTTATTTTAAATAAAAATGTCATGCCGATCGTGCGGCTCATCCATCAATCAGCCGGTTGTGTGTCATGTTCAATCTTATTTTGAAAAACCACGACAGAAAGAGTCTGTGATAAACAAACTGCAAGTATCGAGGGACTATTGTACACTGAGGAACCCCACGCATGCACAGACAGAACATGCAAACCCCACCCAGAAAGGTCCCGGGCCAGGATTTGAACCGGCGATCTTCTCGCTAAGAGGCGGCAGCTGTGCCACCGTGCTGCATTTTTAGCGTCAATAAAGTGTGTGGACTGTCAAGGCAGGTACAGTATTAAAATATCGAAGAAAACTTATTTTTAATTATTTATATAATGGTGATAATAACAGCCGATGAACTTGGATCCATCAATTTGTGCTCGTTTGTGTTTTAAAGCAGAAAATGATGCACAACAAGACAACCCCGATTCCACGGAAGTCCCGTTTTACATCGATATAATCTCCAGGGTCAGCGTGCGGGACCGGTTCAACAGAACCAGAGACTTCTGGTTTGACAAAATGCTGCCAGTAAACAAACTGGCAGACCAAGTGTCATTTATACCGAAGGGTATATCTGTCATCCATGAAATAATATTTATTTAACTTATGTAGTAAAAACGTGATACGTATGTAGTAATAATAATATCACGTTATTACTACATATGTATCACGTTATTACTACATACGTATCACATTATTACTACATAATATCACGTTATTACTACATACGTATCACGTTATTACTACATACGTATCACGTTATTACTACATAATATCACGTACTACATAATATCACGTTATTACTACATAATATCACGTTATTACTATATCACGTTATTACTACATAATATCACGTTATTACTACATACGCATCACGTTTTTACTACATAATATAACGTTTTTACTACATAATATCACGTTATTACTACATACATATCACATTTTTACTACATAAGCTCAAAAAACATTTCATGGATGACAGCAATACCCTTCCGTACATTAATGCTCACAGCTAATTCTCTTTAAAGTTTTTCCTCGTCCTAATTCAGTTGAAAGGTGTCCACAGTGACAAACAGCCATAAAGGAAGAGTCCAAATGACGCGTGGATTGGTGCTTATAAATAAAACGTTATCTTTTTTTGTTTGTTTCATGTGAACGGACAGAAAATAAAATGAGATGAATGCAAAAACAAGAACGGGGAAATAAAAAGCAGGAAAAGTGAGACGTCAGACCGCAGTGCTGTGAAAACAGAAGTTCACATGTGCAAACCTCCGGACGTTCGATGACCTGCAGATGAACTTTCTCTCTCTGCGTTTCCTCTTTCAGAGTTGTTGACGGCGGAACAACAGGCAGCCGCCACGCCTCGCTGCATTAACGACGCAGGCCAACGCCCCGCAAGGTGATAAACCTATTAGCATGTCAGCTAACGGTAAACCCACGGTCTAATCAGTCAGCTGTCCAGAGCTTCAGCTCTACTTTCAGAATCCGAGTCACGTTCACCGGGTGTTTGAAGGTGTGAACGCAGCAGGCGACAGTATCTGCTGAGTCAGCGTCAACTACAGTTACCGGTTTATTTTCTTCTTTATGTTCTGCACACATTGTGCTGTTTTAGTCATTCATATTTCAAAAACAATCAGCTCAAATGACTGGTGAGGGTGAGACTTTTAGTTTGTGTGACTTTAATACAGGTAGTCCTCGACTTACGACGTTTCGGGGTTACATCACGCATCTCATTAAAAAAAATGAAAAATCTCATTTGATGTGTTTAAATGTTCTTGATTTCATGTGTACAACACTTTGTTGCAGCTGTGGTTGTTTTAAATGGCTTTATAAATAAAGTATTATTATTATTATTTTGAAGCCGATTTACACAGTTTCCGGCAGTTTTCGGTTAGCTTCGGTTAGCTCCGGCTTCGACAGCCGGCTTTGGACGGACCGTGTGCCCAATCTGCGCGCGGATACATGAGCTGGAAACGCTCGGTGAACTCTGTGGACGTCTCAAGCGGAGAAACCGCTTCGTAACCTCGGATGTTGCTGGGACACGGAGCTAACATGCTAACACACTGAGAAACGGCTTCGAGGCCTCGGATGTTGCCGGGACACGGAGCTAACATGCTAACATGCAGAAAAACGGCTTAGAGGCCTTGGATGTTGCCGGGACACGGAGCTAACATGCAAACAAGTGGAGAAATGGGTTTGAGGCCTCGGATATTGCCGGGACACGGAGCTAACATGCTAACACTCGGAGAAACGGCTTCACCAGCTCCCAGTAAGTTATTAACTCTTTTTTCCCTTCATTATGGCTCCAAATGTATGGAGCTAACATGCTAACAGTCCTTACTGTAAACAGTTTGGACCGCTGAAGCAGCAGGAAGCTGCAGAGCTCGGACGTGCAACGAGCTAACATGCTAACAGACGGAAGAAGAATTCACCAGCGATACTCCCAGTAAGAAATTAACTCTTTTTTTCCTTCATTATGGCTCCAAATGTACTGTATGTGTTTTTAGATAATTATGTAGGGTACTGTGTTAGGATAGGCAAAGTGCTTGGTAACTGTACAGTAGCGTACATGTACGTGTATATGGGGCGGCCAGTGTGTATGTATTGTCCGACTTACAACAATTTTCGACTTACGAACGGGCATAGGAATGGAACTCCGTCGTAAGTCGAGGACTACCTGTATTTAAAATTACAAACCGGATTCCAAAAAAGTTGGGACACTAAACAAATTGTGAATAAAAAGTGAATGCAATGATGTGGAGGTGCCAACATCTAATATTTTATTCAGAATAGAACACAAATCACAGATCAAAAGTTTAAACTGAGAGAATGTATCATTTTAAGGGAAAAATATGTTGTTTCAAAATTTCATGGCATCAACAAATCCCAAAAAAGTTGGGACAAGTCCATTTTTACCACTGTGTGGCATCCCCCCTTCTTCTTACAACACTCAACAGACGTCTGGGGACAGAGGAGACCAGTTTCTCAAGTTTAGAAATAGGAATGCTCTCCCATTCATGTCTAATACAGGCCTCTAACTGTTCAATCGTCTTGGGCCTTCTTTGTTGCACCTTCCTCTTTATGATGCACCAAATGTTCTCTATAGGTGAAAGATCTGGACTGCAGGCTGGACATTTCAGTACCGGATCCTTCTCCTACGTAGCCATGATGTTGTGATTGCTGCAGAATGTGGTCTGGCATTATCTTGTTGAAAAATGCAGGGTCTTCCCTGAAAGAGATGACGTCTAGATGGAGCATATGTTGTTCTAGAACCTGAACATAGTTCTCTGCATTAATGGTGCCTTTCCAGACATGCAAGCTGCCCATGCCACAAGCGCTCATGCAACCCCATACCATCAGTGATGCAGGCTTCTGAACGGAGCGTTGATAACAACTTGGGCTATCCTTGTCCTCTCTGGTCCGGATGACATGGCGTCCCAGTGTTCCATAAAGAACTTCAAGGTTCATTTGAATGAGTGAAACTCCTGCGTGACGAAGAACCCGTCTTTCCTTCCTTTGATTCACACCTTCACAAGCATGGCTGGCCAGGAAAACGACAAATGAAGCCAGACGGACTGAAGAAACAGCCTCTTTTAAAGAACCGAGCTCGACTGCAGACCGTCAGGATGAACTGCGAGGACAACGGGCTTTCTTCAGTAAACCGGACCACAAGACAAACCATTAAAGCCGACTGCACAGTCCTTTTTTACAAGTCCCAGAACGACAACCGGTAAATGCTACAAACTGGTCCATCAATTTAAACGACAGAGGCGAGGGTGAAACAAGCTAATAAAATGTTCAAATTCCCTTAGAGCATATAAGAAAGTGGCCATCTTTAAAGTCCTGATAAACCAAAAACACAAATTAGATCAAACTTCCCCCGTGTGTTCAATAAAAGTGTGACTTCCTGTGCAACAAAAGGTTATCAAACACAAATCTGTCAGCTGATTAACACTGAGTATTTTCTACTAATTACCGTTTGTAAATGTAAATAATGAATCTTTTTCTTACGCAAAAGTTAGTCATGGAGTTCCTCAGGGTTCAGTGCTTGGATCAATACTCTTTACCTTATATTTGCTTGCATTTTGTAAAGTTATTAAACAGTAGGGCTGAACAATTGATTGCATTTGCAATAATATCGCAATATGATAAAATGAGATTTTCTAATCGCGAAAGCTGCAATTTGACTGGTCACGTAACACAAATCTTTATCAACACTTTAAAAAAAACAACCACAAAGACATTTACGATGGTTGCATGGCTAGAATGACAACAACCAGTGCTTCAACTTCAAGTAAGCAAAGTATCAGCCGACAGGGATCACTGACCGAACTGTTTGAACTTCAAACAGTAATTTTTTTTATATATAATTTTTTATATTTATTTATTAACTGTCATGTGAAGTTCAGACAGTAGTTAGGAAGTTCACTTAACATGTTTACTATTATGTTCATGAAACAAGAAAAAATAGAAATGGTGAAAAGAAAAGGCATAGATTTGTTTGCTTTATTGTAATCTCTGCTTTAAATATATCTGACATTGTTTATTATAAAACAGATTGATTTATTGCTTCTGTTTGTTGAAAAATATTTGAGAATATATTTAAAAAATAATTGCGTTTTAAATCGCAATTGCAATTTATAGAAAAAAAAAATGCAATTAGATTATTTTCCAAAATCGTTCAGCCCTATTAAACAGCGTGGGATAAATTTTCATTGTTATGCTGATGATACTCAGTTATATTTGTCCATGAAAGCCAATCAATCCAATCAGCTTCTTGACTAGAAGCATGTCTTAAAGACAAAAAACATAGATGACCTTGAATTTTCTGCCTTTAAACTCAAGACAATTACAATGCACTGTCCCTGAGACAACTTCTGTTGTGACTTGGCACTATATAAAAAACTGAATTGAATTGAACAAGTGTGGTAACTGTCTTAAAAAACCTAGCGACCAGAGAATGTTTTTGGGATAATTCTCTGCTACTACCACACCAATAAAAAAAAAAATAAAAAAATAAACTAATTAAAATTAATGAAAAATAAAAAATATATATACTGTAAGTTAAAATTAATAAAAAAAATTGCTGAGTTGTAGCTGGTTTTGTGTTGATAAGTTCACTGAGCTGAGGCGGCCATCTTAAAACAGGGCTAACTCCTAAAGGTATCAACGTGTAAGATGTACATTCAATGATAACGTCCAGAGTTTCATTAAAGTGTCACAGACATGATTTTTTTACTATGCATAAAATTGCTCAATATATATATATATATATTTTATCATTTAAATATGTTTGTTTTTGCAAACAAAATGATAAATCACTTTAATTTTGCTTTAAAAGTGATTTTAAACTTCAAGCCGTGTTTATTCACGGGAAATCCAATTACACGCGAATGCACCATCTGTGACGTAAACTCGGGCAGAGCCCTGGGCTTGTCAGTGCACGTGTGAGCTGCTCGACCTGAAGGTAAGTCTCATACGGCTGCAGACCTAAATTATTATTATTATTATTATTAAATGTATTCATTTTAAATACAACACAAGAACAATCTCACATTTGAGACCGTACAGAATAAAAGTAAAATGAAGGGATGCAGACAGAAGAAAAAATCTTATTTAAATTAGATCCTGCTGTTTCTTATTCCATCACCCGAACTATTTTCTGCTTCCCAAACTGAAGACAAATAGCTCAAATCTCAACTTAGATTTCTAAATTCGTCGGGTTTTAAATTGTCCGCTATTAAAGAGACGTAGCCCTCTGCCCGATTTTACGTCACAGATGTTGCATTCTCGTGTAATCGGATTTCCCATGAATAAACATGGCGCAAAGTTTTAAATCATTTTTAAAGCAAAATTAAATTGATTTATCAATTTGTTTGCAAAAACGAACATATTTAAATGATAAAATATATATATTTTGAGCAATTTTATGCATAGCAAAAAAAAATCATGTCAGTGACACTTTAAAATCTGTCCAATGGTGCACGAGATGTTTTGGTGATATGATCACCCGCCTTTCACGGCTGCAGATGAGAAACATGACGTCTGTTAAAAAATGTATCAACAAATCAGCAACTGAGCTAAATCTTCTTTATTTAAAACGGCAAATAGTTTAAATAACTAATTGTTGAGTGGAGGTCCAGCTCATTTCAGTGTCCCCTCCAGATGGTGTGCAGACTGTAGCGGTGATGAATGGGGAGGAGGAGGACGGCCTGTAAATGACAGAGTGAACTCGTCATCCTCGCAGCTCAGACTCAAATCCAGACTCGAACTGATCCATGTTCGGTTCTTTAAACATCGTGTCTGAGAGACATTAAGAAATCTGTTCTCAATGTGGTTGTGAGATTTTCACATGGACATTTTATACCCAGAGAGAAACTGAAGCACAGAACTGAAGAGCCCTCCCACTGCTGCTTGAAGGTCTGCTGGAGCAGTCGTAGAGATGGTTGTATTTCCTGTCACCCTGGGTCGGCTGCTCCTACAAGTTATCCAACATGCTAGCACAACAGTCGGATTCATCTTCAAGTGCTATGTCACATGAACGAACACGCCTACATCACGTTTGGCTCATATCCGCCAGGAAAAAGGTTCTGCAGGAGCTTGTGCATAGAACGAGAACGATAAGAACAGATTTCTGAACGCCTCACAGAATATATACATCAGCCTTAATATTACAACGGGTAGAAACCCACTCCAATTTATAGATTAATGCCAGAACAAAACGATGAAACAGCTTATACAGATGTGGAGACAGAATCTGTATCTCATCTGGAAGATGACATTTGCAGCAGAGCTAAACACGGTCCACATTTTGACGTAGGTGCGACCTATATATGGATTTTTCCAATTCTCAATAATTGGAAGATAAGTAAAAAAACAGCTGAAATTAGCTAAAAAAAACATGCTAAAATGTAGCTGAAATAGCAGAAGAAGCCTAAGTTAGCAGAAGAAAACAAAAGAAGACATTTGCTGAATTAGGTTTAAATAAGCTGAAATGACCACAAAGCTTGTGAAACGAGCTAAAAAAACACAGCTGAAATTCGCGTAAGAAAAACATGCAAAAATGTAGCTGAACTAGAAGAAGAAGCCTAAGTCAGCAGAAGGAAACAAAAGAAGACATTTGCTGAATTAGGTTTAAATAAGCTGAAATGAGTACAAAACTTGTGAAATGAGCTAAAAAAAAAGAAAAAAAAGAAAAAAAAAGCTGAAATTAGCTAAAAAAAAACATACTAAAATGTACCGGTAGCTGAAATAGCAGAAGAAGCCTAAGTTAGCAGAATAAAACAAAAGAAGGCATTTGCTGAATTAGGTTTAAATAATCTGAAATGAGTACAAAACTTGTGAAATGAGCTAAAAAATAAAATAAAATAAAAAAAAAACAGCTGAAATTAGCTAAAAAAAACAAACTAAAATGTACCAGTAGCTGAAATAGCAGAAGAAGCCTAAGTTAGCAGAAGAAAAAAAAAGAAGACATTTGCTGAATTAGGTCGTTTAAGTAAGCTGAAATGCGCACAAAGCTTGTGAAATGAGCTAAAAAAAAAAACAGCTGAAAGTCGCTAAAAAAACATGCTAAAATGTAGCTGAACTAGAAGAAAAAGCCTAAGTTAGCAGAAGAAAACAAAAGAAGACATTTGCTGAATTAGGTTTAATAAGCTGAAATGAGCACAAAACTTGTGAAATGAGCTAAAAAAAAGAAAGAAAAAAAAACCCAGCTGAAATTAGCTAAAAAACATGCTAAAATGTAGCTGAAATAGCAGAAGAAGCCTAAGTTAGCAGAATAAAACAAAAGAAGGCATTTGCTGAATTAGGTTTAAGTAAGCTGAAATGCGCACAAAGCTTGTGAAATGAGCTAAAAAAAAAAGTTGCTAATAAAACATGCTAAAATGTAGCTGAACTAGAAGAAAAAGCCTAAGTTAGCAGAAGAAAATAAAAGGCATTTGCTGAATTAGGTTTAAATAAGCTGAAATTTTATAAGTCGATATATATACTGTATAAATATTAGGCTGATTGGTAACTCTAAATGGTCCATAGGTTTGAGTGAGAGAGTGTATGGTTGTTTGTCTCGTTTGTCTCTGTGTGGCCCTGTGATGGACTTATGACCCGTCCAGGGTGTACCCCGCCCATCGCACAGTGATTGCTGGATATGGGCACCGGCGACCCCCGTGACCCAAAAATGGAAGAAACGGGTAAAGATAATGGATGGATGGATAAGCTGAAATTAGCACAAAACTTGTGAAATGAGCTAAAAAAAAACAGCTTAAATTAGCAAAAATAAAAAAAATTATACCATATTTTTCGGAGTATAGGTCGCACCCGAGTATAGGTCGCACCATCCAATTATTGCCAAAGAATTGGAAAAATCCATAAATAGGTACGCACCTGAATATAGGTCGCACCTACGTCAAAATGTGGACCGTGTTTAGCTCTGCTGCAAATGTCTCTTCCACAGGAGCGCACAGCAAGGCTTTTAAGAAGATTAACACTTAAAAACAATTAATTGTTTGATAAAAAATTATAGCAAATATGTGTCTGAGCTGAACTTTTCTTTAATAAATGAATAATTTTAGCAGGATAAACACCTAAAAATATATATTTGTTAGCTGACATTATTGTAAGAGTGTGTCTCAGTTTAATTTTTGTTAATAAATGATTACAAATCAGCTTATTTTATAAAAAGCCATACATAGGTCGCACCTGAGTATAGGTCGCAGGCCAGGAAAAAAATGATAAAAAGGTGCGACCTATACTCCGAAAAATACGGTAGCTTTGACAGGTATGATGACGGGAAAACACATTTTCCACAGGAACTCCTCTCCAACCCAGGCTTGAATCCTCTTCAAGGTCAGATCAGCAGGACTGTATGGACACTTGTTCAGGAGGTGGATCCAGAAAGTCTCTGGCAGTGGCAGCTACCACAAGAAAAAAAAATCCCACCTCTGCTGCCCCACTTTTTGTAAGCTATTTTATTTACCGTACTTTCTGGACTATAAGCCGCAACTTTTTTCACACGATTTGAACCACCGCGGCTTATTCAATGCTGCGGCTAATTTATGAATTTTATTTTATTTTTTGATGGGCAAATGAGCTTCCTGCCACCAAAACATTTAACTTGTCGCAATGGACCAATGAAACGGGGAGGAGAGAACTGGAAGGGGTTCTCCCAACACCGTTGCGCCCGCAGAGAGGGAAGAAAAAGTATTTGCAGCAGCTCTAAACAAGTGCAGCTATGTGATGAAGAGGACAGCACAAGCTTGCACAGGAGGAAGATGAAGTTAGCAATCAATGACTTCCTGGTAGACTACTGTATTTTTTTCCAACCAGTCACATTACAGGCACTGTTAAAAAAACATTTACTGTATGTATCTGTGTATGTTACCAGTATGTATTTAATCAAAAGTTTTAAAAAATATTTCTGTGTAAATATCTCATGTTACAACATGGACACCCAAAGCTTATAGACAAGTGTGGCCTATTTATGTACACAATTATTATAATTGTTTTTAATTTAGTGGGTGTGGCTTATATCAAGGTGCATTCAATAGTCCAGAAATTGCAATATTTTTGTACTGATTTTACAATGCTGAAAGAAGGGGTGTACAATATTATTGTCATGGTATAAGTACTGACCGAAATTAGCATTAAAGTTCAATATCGGACATCGGCCATTCCATTAAAATAGCTTGCCGATATAAAAGGCGCTGTTTTTGCCAGCAGCGGCAGCAAAACGCAATGAAGTCACGTGCACCAACCTGATCTCAGGGTGGAGAGGAAAATTCAAAATGTCGACGGTGTGGAAGTTTTATTTTTCGTTGGCGAGAATGTCGGATTCCGAAGATTTCTGGACTACGTTGAGCCTCGCTACATCGCCACCAGTCGGAGATGTTTTTCTGCCATAACGTTACCCGAGTTACAAGCCGTCATATCGGACGTCATAGAAGCTAATCGCCGATAGCACGACTTGTTGGGTGAGTTTTACCACAGACATTTGAACGTCGTGTTAGCCCCGTTATCATGATTAGTCACAGCACAATGGATAGACAAAAACTTTGAACTTAAAAAGGCTGCCCTTCATGCACAGGAGTGCAGAGGATCCACACTGCAGCTAGAACCTGGAACAAGCCTCCACAAGTGAGACAGCATCGCAGGTGACTAATGCTAATAAATAACATTTAGCACTTTTCATTTAGTATACGTTAAAGTGCTATACATATCATATGGCTGTTACTGAATATATGTCACCAGCTCTTACAGCTGTTGCACAATTTTTGTATCAAATAAGCCTAAATAAGACGCTATGATCTGACAAAGGAATGTATATAAAATATCGGTGATCACACACCTAAAAGTAAAACTTTTCATGCAGCTGTAATCTTTGTACTCCTGTGGGAATCTTATTTTCCACGTTGCCACCATAAGAAAAGGTTTTTGTAGATCCATCACTGGTCTATTCGATCTCTGTGTTTGGTCGTTATATTTATTATCTGCGATGATTTTATGTCAAAAAAAATTTGTACTTCATTTTGTATTTTGCCTATGTGTTGCCTGTTGTTTGTTTGTTTGTTTGCACAACACTTAGGTTGGCCTTGTCGCTGTTTTAAGTGCTCTATAAATAAAATGGTATGGTATGGAATCGGAATCGGAATTGGTTATAGACTAAATAAGTTTTAACATATTGGCATATCGGATATCGGCCAAAAATCCAATATCGTGCATCCCTAGTTGAAAGTAAAGGATGTTTCCACAGAACTTTCATCTCCATTCTAAATCACTGATTTTGAATTTACACACTTGAATTTCAAAACAGTTTAACCTGCCAACAAACGGGGAACTGTCTCCAGCAGAGACTCTTTCAAGAGCTACCAACAGTTAAAAGTAGCAAAACATCTGCTTGACAAACACAACTGACTGGTCATCTTTGAATCTGGGAAAAATGTGAAGTTGCTGACAAACAGCACTCATAGCCATAAACAAATAACCTGAATGCAATAATTTACTGTATGTCCAAAAGTAAAACACCAAAGTCACACATCTTACACACACCTAAAAGTAAAACTTTTCATGCAGCTGTAATCTTTGCCCTCCTGCTGGAACCTAATTTTCCACGTTGCCACCATAAGAAAATGTGTTTTTTTAGATCCATCACTGGTCTCTTGTGGTATTTGTTGGCATCAAATGTTTGAACGTAGAGCCTGCCGGTGCTCAAGCATGCATTTTGGTATCATAACTGAAGAATGAGCCGTCTCTGCTCTGCCTCCCCACTCAAACAGGGATGTCTCGCTATAAATAGCCTTAAAGCCCTGGGGTAGGCCAGCCTAAACAAGACGGTCCAGCAAACAGGGAAAAAATGAGAAGACACCATGACAGCCACCACTTCACATCCACCTCTGTACAAATTGGCTTAATCCAGAATAAAAATCCCTCATCAGGACCCTAAGAGAATTTTAAAAAGTGTAATTTCTACCTGAATATTTGATCTTTTTCACCAAACTAAGAGAAACAGGAAGTCCCTTCCCTTTTTCTTGGCAACATTAATACCCAACAAGACTCAGGCTACTCTGCTCTAAATATGCCATTTTATGAAAATTATTCAATTAATTAC
>JBBPBX010000156.1:84951-114816 GCA_038048925.1 Garcialebias charrua | reverse complement strand
GGGGAAGAGAAAGCTCCTTTTTGTCTTCATTCAGATGTTGGAAGCGGGGTGGTCTCACAAAGCTTGTTAAAGAGCTCAGGGCTAATGGTGGACAGAGGGGTTGCTGAGCCAAGAGGTCCAAGCCTCTGAGGACCCAATCCGCCCCCCCAGGAAGAAGGACATTAGTGGCGATATAACGGACTGTGTCTGCACTTTAACCACCACTGAGAACCACCTTGCTGTGTAAATCCACACACTAAGATTCAATAAATATGTTTTTTACTTCAACAAGTTTTAAGTTCCACGTTTCTTCTAAAGCCGTCAAAGCTCGGACTCGTCCCCTTTCACCTTTCGTGTTATCGCAACTAGAACTCGCAGGTATTAAAAACCTCCCGAGTCATCTGAGGTGTCTGTCAAGCAGGAAAGAGCAGCTCGTCTTTTATTTTTCTGCTTTTAGGAAGCGGCGCCCTGAAACAAACAAACAATAAAAAGCTCAGATTGGGGGGAAAAAAGCTCTAATGAAGTAGAAAATGAACTCTGCGGCTTTTGAGGCGCACCGTTTGCCTCATTGGTGGTTTTATTGTCTCAGTTTAGAAGATACTGTACTAATCAGGAGAGTCAATATTTGGGTTTTCTCAGCAACGCAGGTGTCTGGCAGCCGCCACAAAGCTGTTAAAGTTTACATTTATGTCCTGGCGTCGAAGGAAGAGCGGCAGGAATGAAGGTCCTTGGATCTGTGCGTGTTCGTTGGTCTGTTAGCAAAATATCCCATGTTCAACATCAACCCAGTTTAAGATGGTCACGGCAGCTAAGCAGCCTGTTTTAGTTTTAAAGTCAAACTGTGGCATGAACGGCGGCGGATGATGATACCTTTGTCAAAAAGTTGGGGGAGTGGTGGTGCAGAGGTTAGAGAAGGTGGGCCTGTGATCAGAAGGTCGCCTGTTTGACTCCTCGGACAGACAACATCAGAATGTAGGTGAGAAAGGTGAAACACCCCACACCTGCCTCCACCCACATTTGCCCCCACTCTTGGCCTTTGAGCAAAGCCCTTAACCCCTACCATCTGCTCCCCCGGGCGCCCTAGATGGCAGCTCTCTGCTCCACACAGAGGGCTGTGGTAGCTTGGTGGTCTGCGGTTGCGTCAGGAAGGGCATCCGGCGTAACGACAATCGCCAAGTCTTTGTACGTCATAGTTCGCTGTGGTGACCCTTAAAGAAGGGAGCAGCCGAAAGAGCTATATGCATGTACTGTATGCACATACAAATGCACTATGTATGCATGACCACCACATGATGAATGACTATCGTTCAGTGGCCCTCACCATGATAGTCGCGAAATGCTTTGAAAAACTGGTCATGACCCACATCAAAACATCCATCAACATCAACGAGGACCCTCATCAGTATGCGTACCGCGAGAACCGATCAACAGAGGACGCCATCTCCTCTGTGGTCCACACTGCTCTCACCCACCTGGAACAGAAGGACTCATACGTGCGTCTGCTCTTTGTGGACTTCACTTCTGCCTTCAACACCATGATCCCCCAAACTCTGATAGACAAACTATCCACACTTGGACTAAGCCCCTCCATTTGTAACTGGGTACTAGACTTTTTAACAAACAGACCACAGTCAGTCGAGGATCCACAACTTCTCCTCCTCCACCATCACCCTCAGCACTGGCTCTCCTCAAGGATGTGTGCTGAGCCCCCTTCTGTTCACTCTGCTCACATATGATTGTGCAGCCACCCATCCAGGCTGTCATATTGTTAAGTTTGCAGATGATACAGCTGTGGTGGGATGCATCACAAACAATGATGAGTCCAGCTACAGACAGGAGGTGGAACATCTGGAGAGCTGGTGCAAGGACAATAACCTTCACATGAATGTGAAGAAGACAAAGGAGATGATTGTGGACTTCAGAAGGAACAATCAAACACACACCCCACTGAACATAAGAGATCTGTGGTGGAAGTGGTCTCCAGCTACAAATACTTGGGTGTACACATGAATGATAACCTCAGCTGGAGCAACAACACCACCAGCCTGATCAAGAAAGGTCATCAGAGACTCTACTTCCTCAGACGGCTGAGACGAGCTGGTCTGAGCAGCTCAGTCCTCACCTCCTTCTACAGGTGTGCAGTGGAGAGCATCCTGTGCTCCAGCATCAACGTGTGGCATGGAGGCTGCACAGCTGCAGAAAGAAAAGCTTGCAGAGAGTGGTGAAGGCTGCACAGAAGATGTTGGAGTCAGTCTCCCCACCATCACAGACATCTACACCTCCAGATGCAGGAAGAGGGCCACCTGCATCATGAAGAACACCACTCACCCAGCACACACTCTCTTTGCCCCACTCCCCTCAGGAAGGAGGTTGAGGAACAGTTTCTACCCTGAGGCTGTTAGACTCATGAACAACCAGAATAATCACTGTGAAAAATCACATCATGTTGCTGTGTCCATTCGTGCCCATCTGCTCATACAGACTCATGTTTGTGCTGCTGTTTGGAGTGATGTTTTTCTATGATAGTAGTGCTTAGTGTATTGTTAGTTGATGTTTTTCTTAGTTCATATCTTAGATGTTACATCTGTTATTCTCTTACATTTTATCGTTGGATGTAACTGGGAACCTGTGTACATAATCTCGTTTTATCACATGTACCATATGTGGTGCAAATGACAATAAAGACTCTCTGACTCTGATAGTGGTGGTCGGTTTACATACGTACGTATGCAAACTGACCACCACTATAATTTGAGGAAAGTATGCTTTCTAGTTTTTATAATACGGTACTTAAAATTATACAGTAGTTTCTTCAAATTCATTCAACCTTTATTTAGGCAGGTTAATGATTTGGGTGGTGAAAGATAAATTTATGGGGGCCAAACCCACCAGCCACACCTTGCCTCCACCTTTGCGCCTGGTGAATGCACTTTCCACTTGCACGTATCGTCAGGACGCAACTCCTACCCACTTGGATGTCTTGCACCAAAAACATTAAAGTTTACTTGCATTCCCATTCCCGCTTCCCACTTCCAGTCGAGAAAAACACTCCACTCCAAAGCTGCATTCATTTTTCAAGTTCCTTATTTACTGGGGACATCGGAGGCATAAAACGATAATATTGTTTGAAATTTGACAATAATTAGTATTTATTGTAAAAAGCAGTAAAAAAAATAGAGGATTAGTGGAAAAAAATCTGTTTATAATTCAGCTGCAGCTAAAGCAAACAAAAAGATAAATTATAACTTTTATGATTCAAAAGTTAAAAACAGTCAGTTTAAATGACCAAACCTAACTTACAGGATGATTTTCAGACAAAATGTGAAACTCGTTTATATGATTTCATTTAAAACAAACTACTTTTTTTTTTAGTACATTTCTAAGAATCCAAGCAGAAAGTTGTTAAACCGACTTCCACCTGGGCCTGCCACGATAAGAATTTTTGCTGGGCGATTAATTGTCTCAGAAATTATTGCGATAAACGATAATATTGTTTGAAATTTGACAATAATTAGTATGCGCACAGTTTGCCTCTGACCGAACCTCATGGTGAATGACCTAAATTATGGCGTTAACGTCAGCGTGAATTCAGACTGATTTAGTCCCATCAGGAACCCTCAGATAAACTGTTCACTCTAAATTGTTTTTTTAATCAAACACTGCTGTTCAGGTTTAACTCTAAACTCGATGAACACTAGTTACAACGGAGGAAAAGTCATTTCCACCAGTTTACACCTATAAGCTCCCACTTGTCAGCCGTTTCATATTGAAGTGACTAAATGGCTCAGTGTGTCACAGCTCGTCAAGATTTTCTTACACTCCATTACCTTTAGTGACTTTGACTGTAAATGCAGAGAACCCCCCCAATCAGCCTAAAGGCTTCACACTGCTTTTTGTTTTAATTAAGACCACGCAGAACAAAATAGAGCTGTCAGGAAGAGCAGACAGAAATCTGGGGGCTGGTGATCATAGCAACTTGAGGAGGGAGCTCCTATTATTATGAATTTCCCTAAAATCTTTTGAAAGATTTGCCCGTCCTTCAGGTTTATGTCCTTACGAGACATGGATCTGAATTCCTGGTTCAAGGGGTCTGATGTAAGGCTTCTGCAACTGCTCTCCGGGTGCTCAGATCTTTAAATCTGTAACAAGTGCTAACATATGTGCATACTAAATTAACTTCTTCAGCACATGTGAGAGGTGGGCGATACAGTTTTTGCTCGTCTGTTTCTTCTGGTGTTTGTCTGGTAGAAAAGCACCTTATTAACCTGTGGATGGGTTTTAAACAAAACCTTCATAAGGTTATTATAGGATGTACCTCTGCAAATAACTTTTTGAGACAACCTAATCCATTATGGCCTCCATAGCTAATCTACCTTAGCAAACACAGAAATGGTTAAAACTCAAATTTTCCAACAACTTATGAGCTAAGAAGTGATGTGGAGGTAAATGGTAAATGGAGCTTACTTATATAGCGCTTTCCAAACCCCTATGAGGGGCCCCAAAGCGCTTCACAGTACCAACCATCCACCCATTCATACACCGGTAGCGGTAGGCATCCATGCGAGGTGCCAGCCAGTCATACCGGGAGCAACTCGGGGTTAAGTGTCTTGCCCAGAGACACAACGAGGTATGCAGTGACCGGGGATTGAACCTAGGACCTTCCGGTCCTGAGCCGGCTGCCCTGCCTCTACACCATCTCGGCCCCTCGGGGTGACTGAGAGTCATTCATAACACATATACACACACATTTTCTTGATAAGTTAGGGTTGTGGTGAACTTTATAAGCCAGACCTATCTGTCTGTCCTTCCATCAGTCCAACAGTTCATCGAATTGTACATCCAATCGATCAATCGTCCTACTCTTGTTCTGGAGTCGGATCATGGGAGCAGTGGTTTGAGCAGGGAAGCCCAGACATCTCTGTCCACCGTCACGTCTTCCAGCTCTTCTGGGAGGACTCCAAGGTGTGTCCAGTGCTCCCTGACCAGATGAGAGACATGGTCTCTTCAGCGTGTCTGGGTCGTCCCTGGAGTCTCCTCCCAGTTGGACATGCCTGGAAAACCTCCCTACAGAGGCGTCAAGGGTCTGTCCTCACAAGCTGTCTGAACCACCTCAACTGGCTCCTCTGGATGTGGAGGAGCAGCGCTTCTACTCCAAGTCTCTCCTGGAGAACTGAAATTCTCACCCTATTTCTAAGGGAATGTCCAGCTACCCTGCAGAAAACTAATTAAGACCGCCTGGATCCAGGATCTCTTTCTTTTGGTCACTACCCAGAGTTCCTGACCATAGATGAGGGTAGGAACGTAGACCGATGGTAAACGCAGAACTTCTTGCAACTCCTCACCTCATTGAGCCAATGTATCATATTTTCCACCGTGCACGTAGCATCAGTCTAATAAAGTGGAGAAAAAAAAAACATAAATGATTTGCTTCGCCGTGTAAGTCCCATCTATTATGCATCACCACTGACAACCTGGAAACGTGGGCCGGTGTTGGACCAAAAATCAATTGGCTGCCAAATGGCGGCTGTGGGAGCGTGCACTAGAGGACTTGAACAAGAATTTAACAAGATTAACACTTAAAAACAATTATTTGTCTGCTCGACTTTAAGGTAAAGGTGTGTCTCAGTTGAACTTTTACTTAATAAATGAACTTTGACGGTCAAATCAGCTGAATTTTAAAAGCCAATTCGCGGAAGCGGAATTGCGCAGAGGGGACGATTCCCTGTGCATTTCTTAGAAATTTAACAAGATAACCATGTAAAAACAATTATTTACTTGCTTGCAATTATAGCGAAGGTGTGTCTCAGTTGAACTTTTCCTTAATAAATGCACTTTAATGGTCAAATCGGCTTCATTTCACCTGGGCGGTGCAGCGAAATGCAGCTGATTTGACGTTTGCTCCAGGAGTTCCATAGTGAGACGAAGGTGGCTTCTATGGCAAGCCAAGTGTCTTATTAATAGCCACTTTTACCTATTAATGGCTTGCCATATTAGTCGAGGGCCCTCTAGTGGTTGAAAATGGTAGTGTTCAATATTTTTCATGTCGTAATTAATGAAATTGTCAGATCTCAGCCAAAAATTGGGTTATAGATATTGGGAAAAAAAGCAAAAATATGTATCTTTGCTGTATAAGTTGCAGGGCATGTACATTTATGCAAAAAACTGCGACTTATACAATAAAAGATACAGTACAGTAGTATACAGTCTTGCAAATCTTACAGTCCTTTGAGGTGACTCGGCCTCTATTAATGGAGTCTGGTCTGGCTTTGCCTTCTTGTGTGTTCACAACCTGTAGGAGGGACTATGGGTGACAGTCAAAAAAGGGGGTGGGTTTGGTGCTCTGACTCTGGCTTACCACAAGAGTTGCATTCCTTTTCCCCAAAAACGGTAGAGCAGTATTCTGCCTGTCTTCCGTGGGCGACTAAACCCTAGATTTGCATCATTTAATAAGAGACATTTTCTCCTCCTTCAATCTCTTTTCCCGAGCAGCGCCGCTGCCTCTGTGGTCATTTCCCGCCCATCACGTCTCAGTGGAGGAGTGTGGCGGGCGGGGGTAAGATGCGAGAGACCTGTAGGAAGAAGAAGCAGGTGGAAAACGTACAGGAAGAGTGAGAGATGTGAATAAAATGTGAAGAGTAGGGGGGTGGCGGTGTATAAATGCGAAGTGGGTATACCTCAGGGAAGAGTTATTACTTTAAAATGCTCCTCTGTGCCACTGTCCTCCCCTCCTACTATTCTTTTCCGCCCCCTGTTTCCCCCACTGTGCTCGAGGAGGAGGTATGAAAAGGTTATTATGTTTCTTTTAGAAATGCCTCACTCTCCGTCTGTGCCTTTCATCTCTAAATGGAATAACCTCTCTGCAGTCGCTTTCTTCTTATTCTTGCCGCACCTTCATCTCTCTTACCGATAGTCAACACACACTACCTTATTCTCCTTTTGCAGTCTTTCTTTCCTCCCTGCAGCTACCTTTGATCTGACTATTTAATCAGCTTCCCCTTTCCTTCCTTTTCTATTTTTCTGGCTCACAGTGTTTAATATAATCAATGTGTTGTTGGCGCGCACCTTATCAAGCGGATGTAGTGCTCCCTGTGCAGCTATCATATACAGTCATAATGATGAGTATTAACAAGCTTTCTCTTTTTTTTTTTTACGTCTGCCTTCTTCAGAAGGGCGAAGAAGCGAGTGGTCAGGTGGCGGAGGATGGAAGGGAGCAGCTGATGTACGAGATCCCGCTCAACGAGACGGGCTCGGCCGGCCTGGGGGTCAGCCTAAAGGGGAACAAGTCGAAAGAGACCGGAGAAGACCTGGGCATCTTCATCAAGTCCATCATCCATGGAGGGGCTGCTTATAAGGTAGTTATGTTTCTCCTTTGATAACAAGTATTAAATAGTACCAATCCAAAAGAGTCATTCTAATCTTTGTCTTTAGCGTTTCCATCCCCATGTCTTTTTTGATTTGTATTTTTTCTTCTCCATGGCTTTCATCATCCTCTTTGTTTTTTTAATGTCTTCTCCCTTTTAGGTGGGGATCATCTGCCTCTATCTCACTCTATCCCTATATCCTCTTCTGTCATACCAACCCCCCCAGTTTAACCTCCTTCGTTACATTCATGAACCTCCTCTGTGGTTTTCCTTTTTCCCTCCTCCCTAGCCGCTCCACATTCAACATCCTTTTTCCAACATACTGTATGTATTGTTCCTCCTCTGCCCAAGTCCAAACCATGTCAGCCTCGTCTCTCAGACTTTGTCTGTAGGTCTTATTACAGTTCTGCAAACCTTCTCGTCACCCCTGACACTCGTCTCCACCCTGTCCACCTGTCTCGTTCACTGCCCGGTTGACCCCTGTACTCCTTCCAGATTCACTCTTACACTGGTCTGTCTCAGTCCCACATAGGTACAGTATACAATACAGGTGCTGGTCATAAAATTAGAATATCATGAAATTTTTTATTTATTTCAGTCATTCCTTTCAAAAAGTGAAACTTGTATATTATATTCAGTCTTTACATACAGACTGATATATTTCAAATGTTTATTTCATTAATGTTGATGATTATAACTGACAACTAATGAAAACCCCAAATTCAGTATCTCAGAAAATTATAATATTGTGAAAAGGTTCAATATTGAAGACACCTGGTGCCACACTCTAATCAGTTAATTAACTCAAAACACCTGCAAAGTCCTTTAAATGGTCTCAGTCTAGTTCTGTAGGCTACACTATCATGGAAAAGACTGCTGACTTGACAGTTGTCCAAAAGACGACCATTGACACCTTGCACAAGGAGGGCAAGAAACAAAAGATTGTTGCTGAAGAGGCTGGCTGTTCACAGAGCTCTGTGTCCAAGCACATTAATAGAGAGGTGAAGGGAAGGAAATGATGTGGTAGAAAAAAGTGTACAGTACAAGCAATAGATATAACTGCACCCTGGAAAGGATTGTGAAACAAAACCCATTCCAAAATATGGGGGGATTCACAAAGAGTGGATTGCAGCTGGAGTCAGTGCTTCAAGAACCACCACGCTCAGACGTATGCAAGACATGGGTTTCAGTTGTTGCATTCCTTGTGTCAAGCCACTCTTGAACAAGAGACAGCTTCAGAAGCGTCTTGCCTGGGACTGCTGCTGAGTGGTCCAAAGTTATGTTCTCTGATGAAAGTACATTTTGCATTTCCTTTGGAAATAAAGGTCCCAGAGTCTGGAGGAAGCGAAGAGGCACAGAATCCATGTTGCTTCAGGTCCAGTGTCAAGTTTCCACAGTCAGTGATGGTTTGGGCCATGTCATCTGTTGGTGTTGGTCCACTGTGTTTTCTGAGTTACAAGGTCAACAGAGCCGTCTACCAGGAAGTTTTCGAACACCATGCTTCCTGTTGCTGACCAACTTTATGAAGATGCAGATTTCATTTCCCAACAGGACTTGGCACTTGCACACAGTTCCACACCTGAGAATAAACCAGTACCTGGTTTAAGGACCATGGTATCCCTGTTCTTAATTGGCCAGCAAACTCTCCTGACCTTAACCCCGTAGATAATCTATGAAGTACTGTGAAGAGGAAGATGTGATACACCAGAACCAACAATTCAGAAGAGCTGAAGGTCACTATCAGAGCAACCTGGACTCTCATGACACCTGAGCAGTGCCACAGACTGATCGACTCCATGCCACAACACATTGCTGCAGTAATCCAGACAAAAGGAGCAACAACTAAGTACCGGTATTGATGATGTACATGTTCATACTTTTCATGTTCATACTTTTCAGTTGGACAACATTTCTAAAAATCCTTTTTTTTAATTAGTCTTAAGTAATAATCTAATCTAGTTGTCAGTTATAATCATCAACTTTAAAATAAATAAACATTTGAAATATATCGGTCTGTGTATTGAATGAATATAACATACAAGTTTCACTTTTTGAAAGGAATTACTCAAATAAATCAACTTTTTCACAATACTCTGACCAGCACCTGTATATTACCTTGCTTCTACTGTCTTTCACTCCTCCACTCTCCAGAGCAAACCTCCACCTCTCTAGACTCTCTTCCACCTCCTTCCTGCTCTCACTACAGATCACAATGTCATCTGCAAACATGATATTCTACTGCACCAGAAATGATCCAAAATTTAAGTTGAAATTACGGTAGCCGCTTTCTGTCTAGCTTACATAAGTTGTATTACCTGTTTATAAGGCTCACCGCAGCTCTTACTTTTGCATCTCATATTCCCCGTTTAATGTCTGTGGTGTGTTAATGTCTTCAGCGACAGTGCTGTGCTCTCGGATCTCATTAAGCTGATGAGCACGGCGTTATAAACCATACAAACGATGCCCAGAGCTGCACAAAGAATCTAATAAACCTGATATGTTCTCTTCAGCACGTGTAATTTGTGTCATTGTCTTCATAACTCCCACAGTCGGTGATGGTGAATGACCCGGAGTGCAACACTTGAACATATGAGCAGCCAGGAACTCTCACTTTCAACAACCAACTCTTGCGCTCTGCATCATTAATCTCATTTATGCTGCGCCGGTAGTTTTAAGTTAGCAGCTATTTTTTTCCTGCAGTTTGCACAAAAAGTTTGTTTTCACACCCTTTTCTCTGTTTCCTCTCATCCCCTCTGCCTCATTTCCTGTCTTTCTCCAAAGCCCGAACCCCCGCTCTCCTGGCTTCCCTTGATCTTTGACACCCGTTGACCTCGAGTGGCCTCGTCACATAAGCGCCGCAGCAGTCTTATCTATATCACTCCGCGCTCACTTCAAGTTTTGAGAGCACCGGGCAGAAAATACAAAACATCCCCTTTTAGCACTTTGGAGATTCGTCTACTTGGCCTCGATAATCTGGCACGCGTTAGAACCTCTCCCGTTCCCAGATACGCTCGGCGCGACGAGCAGCAGCAGAGACGACTGCGCCACTGCAGATAAACGGCTGGTCTGGGATCAGGACGGCCAGACGGTGGCTCCCAAAAGGGCCTTCAGAAGTTGTTTGGTGACAGCTGCAGAAGCGGATAGTGTTCAGACAGAAGTAAAAAAAAAGAAGAAGACTGGAATGAAATGCCACTTAAGAAGAGAGACAGGCTTGGGGAGCGAGGGATGACGCTCACGGGGACAAAAAACCAAGACCGAACGAGTCTAAGACGTGAAAGTGGAGTTGTTGAGCAATAAAGCGATGGGATGAGTTGAAGAAGCTCAAACGTGCGTGTTGATGTTGATGCATGCTAATGAAAAGCAGCTAAAACGTCTGATAAGGAGGGAAAAGGACGTCCCCCGAGTCTGACTGGCACACATCGACTGATAACGCACAAATAAATGGGAGGAGACGAGGACGAGTCGTGGAGAGCTCTAACCTATTTCCATTGGTTTTTGTGGCCGTCGGGGGCCCAGAGGCCTCAATTATATGAATAAATAAATAAAAATAATAATAATATCCACAACTTTATCCCCCGATCCCGTCATGGGATCTTTTCAAAGAAGAACACAGATTAAATTTACATGTCTTGTTGACACAGTTACCAAAATGAAAAATTTACAGAGAAACTGAAACGGCCGAAAAGATTTCATCTCTCAACTGTTAATGCGAGTTGAATTTGCACCGCTGAGATTTGATGAAAGTGGGAAAATAAAAACAGAACGAAGCCGAAAAATGGCAGAATTGTGTAGAAAATTCCGGAACGCAGCAGAATAAGATGAAGCAGGCAGAGAGAAGCTGACAAGATAACAAACAAAAATCTGAAATTGGCAGAAAAAAAGCTAAAATTAGCAAAAGGTAGATAGAAAAAGCGAAATAGCTGAAATAAAGCTGAAATGAGCTGAAATGATTATTAACAGGTTATAAGCATTTCAAACAGTCTGAAAAATGTGGAGCTCCATTCATTTTCAATGAGGAAAAACATGGCCGACAAAGCTAAATATTTCACAAAGTAAGAATTGCACAAATATCAAACGTCAGAGCAGGAATGTCCTGAATGAGCCGAACATTTTGAGACATGAATTGCTGAAGTGGAACATAAATTTTAGAAAGGGTTACGTGTTGAAAAACGTACAAAAGAAAAGCGGAGCTCAACTGGAGGGATTGCATTCCCTGCAAAAATGCTTATGGCTGAAGAACTTGCTGGAAAAACAGCTAAAATGTTGCTGAAATGGAATTAAAAGCCTAAATTAGCAACAGAAAGCAGAAAGAACATATATTTGCTGAATTAAGTTTAAATAAGCAATTGGCACAAAATTAGGAAATTAGTTTAAAATAAAAGCACCAAAAAAATAACCGAACAGTTGCCAAAAAGGCAGAAAGAAGCTAAAACTACCAGAAGGAAGCGGAAAGAGCTGAAATTATCTAAAAAATTAGGTATTGGATGAAAAAGCTAAAATTATTATAAAACTGTTAAATATTACCGATAGCTGAAATAGCACAACAAGATGAAATTAGCAGAAGGAAGTAATTAGGTTGAAAGTTGCAGAAATTACCATGAAAATCTTAAATTCATATAAAAACAGCTGAAATTAGCTAAAAAATTGTTAAACGTAGCTGAAAACATATAACAAGCTTAAATTAGCAAAAGAAAGCCGATCGTTTACCTAATTAGACTGATGAAGCAAAAATTATCACGTTATCTGAAAAAGCTGAAATTGGCAAAAACATCTGAAAAAGTAGCTAGAAAGGCAACAGAAGCTTAAAGTACCAGAAGGAGGTGGAGCAAGCATTTTTTGCTGCATTTGGCCAAAAAAGCTGAAATGAGTATAAAAAAAAAATGGAATTGACTGAAAAGCTAAAAATTAGCATAAAACGGCTAAATAGTAGCTGAAATAGTAGAACAAGCTGAAACTTGCAGAAATAAGCTGAGTGGAGCATAACAAGCTGATATTAGCAAAAAATAAGTTAATTTGACTGAAAGTAACAGAATTTACCATAAAAAACTTGAATTTATCTGAAAACAGCTGAAATTAGCTAAAATAATGTGAAAAACTGAGCTGAAAATGTACAACAAGCTTAAATTAGCAGAAGAAAGTGGAAAGAACATGTTTGCCCAGTTAGGCTGATGAAGCAAAAAATAGCACCAAAAAAAGGCAAATTATCTAAAATTAGCTGAAATTAACATCAACAAAAAAATCTGTAAAGTAGCTAAAAAAGGCAAAAAGAAGCTTAAATTACCAGTGGAGAGAGCATGTTTTTGACGAATTTGGCTGAAAAAAGTTTAAATGAGTGCAAAGAAAATTTGGAATTAGCCGAAAAAGCTAAAATGAGCATAAACAGCTAAAAAGTAGCTGAAATAGCAGAAAAAGCTGAAACTTGCAGAAATAAGGTGAGAGGAACAAGCTGAAATGAGCAAAAAGAAGTTAGAAGAAAAAAATGTAGTTGGCAGAGAAAATCTGAAAGGAGCACAAAGCGGCTGAAAAAACAGCTGAAAGTAGCTGATTTTTTTTTTTTTACATTTGCAGGAAGCTGAAAGAAGCTGAACCAAAGCAATATGTCAAAGAAGCAATAAAAGGTTTGAGTATTCTCCCATTAATCAACACATCTAGAGATTTGAAGGATGTAAAATGAGCTCAGTTCATTTTCTCTGAGGAGTAAATTTCAGAAAAGGCTAAATATTTCAAATAGCTAAAGTTGCTCCAATACCAAAAGTCACAGCAGGATTGTCCTGAAAGAGCTGAACGTTTTGATTTGTTGAAACTGCTTCAAAACTGTGGGATGATGAATCGCGCCGACAAAGGTACAGAAGAAAACAGGATCACAACAGAGCGAACGCTTCTTAATCATTCAGACAAAATTCATATACGCTCCCTCAACAATCTGTTTTTACGACATTGTTGAATCGACGCCGTCCCAGTATAGATCTGAGGTCAGACCAGGCGGTGCCCTGCTAATGACATGGAGGTCAAAGGGCGGCAGGGGGCTATCACGGGACGCTCAAGTTTCCTCACCAACTTAAGGGAGACCTTAATTCTTCTTTCTTTTTTCCGTATCTTTCTCTACTGGTTTGATTCCTTCCATCCTTTTCCTCCCTGCGTCCCCGCAGGGCAGTTTTCTGCTCCGCCTCCCTTCCAGAGGCTGCTATTTAAAACACTTAGAAGTGATTTAGTGCTCGCAGAGGCTATTCCATTAGCTGGTTTATGTATTTATCATGGCTCTCCCACTCTGGGTAGATTGCTAACTCCACAATTTTCTTCTCGCCCCCCCTTTCTTTTCCATCTCTTTTTTTTCCCTCGCACACAAACTCATTTTATTCTCGCTCATTCCTGTCCTTTCCCGGCTTAAAACTTAACCAGCCGCAGTTGTGTGTCCACTTTTACACAATGCGATGTACTTCCTGGTCATTTGATGGCCAACACATTAAGAGTTTGAACTGCTTTTTATAAAAAGTAAGGTAGCAACACGTTTAATTGTTGGGTCAGGGCCATCTTTCCTTCGGTGAAACATCCCTTACAGGACCTGAGAGTCCAGGACCCAAGGAGACCAGTTCTGAAGGTTTTTGCCTGAGAGTCCAGGACCCAAGGAGACCAGTTCTGAAGGTTTTTGACGTGGAAGGTTGTCCCGTTTTTGTCTGACGTGGGGTTCTAGCTGTTCAAGAGTCTTTTGTCGAACGTTTTGCTTCATGATGCGTGAAATGTTTTGAATTAGAGGTCTGGACTTCAGGCAGGTCAGTTCAGCACCTGAACTCTTGAACCACGACACCATGTGGTTGTAACCATTGGCGTCAAACATTTGTAATGTGGGGGGACACATTGGGGTGGAGGGTATGGGCGTCCTCCCCAGAAAATCTTGAATAAAGTAGATGCCATTTCCTGCGTTCTGGTGTGTTTTAATGGGTTGTTAAACATCTACCGGTACTTGATTCAATAACTATGAGAGTATGGCACAAGGGTGTCTCCCCCCACCCTAGTTTGGCACTTGCTGGCATTAATGGTAAATGGTAAATGGAGCTTACTTATATAGCGCTATCCAGCCCCCTATGAGGGGCCCCAAAGCGCTTCACAGTACCAGCCATCCACCCATTCATACACACATTCATACACCGGTAGCGGTAGACTGCCATGCAAGGCGCCATCCAGTCCTACCGGGAGCAACTCGGGGTTAAGTGTCTTGCCCAGGGACACAACGAGGTATGCAGTGACCGGAGATCAAACCCCGGACCTTCCGGTCCTGAGCCGGCTGCCCTGCCTCTACACCATCTCAGCCCCCGATGTAATGTAGTACTAAGCTAGCGGCACGCAATACAGACACACTAGCTGAGATGCTACAGCGCTCCGCATCTCACGCATCCTAACCCCACCCCACTCAACAACCACCCGCACTAACGTGGTACCAAGTTAGCATGCAACACAGAGGTGTCTCCCCCTCCTCACCCCGCCCCGTCAAGTGACCTTGGGGAAACGCTGCATGCGGTGTGGTGAGTTGTTGTACGTAACCAGGAAAACACGGAGTGGATTTTTAGTGGTTTGAGTATTCTCCTATTCATTTTTTCAACCTTTATTTAGACAGAAAAATCACACTGAGCCTCGAAGACTCATTTACAAGTGACATCTGCTTAGACAGACAAAAAGTAATGGAAGTGACACTTGTATAGGATTTGGAGGCAAAACAAACTCTCACTCACTGGCCGAGGAGAGACACCCTGATATTGAAAAAAACACCCCGCACATAGGCACATAGTGACGCAGACATTCCGCAGGTGAGGAGACGACGAGAGCGGTGAGAGTATCCAAGGACACTCCAGAGGCACTGTAAAGGCTGAAATATACCTGAGCGTCCTCCCTGAGCGCCCTCTACTACGCCACTCTACGCGCGCATTTTGTGCGCATGCGTTTCGCTGATATAGCTTCAGAAGCTGCGCAGAGGAGCAGCTGTTCGCATCGCTGCTCCTGCGGCGGTCTTTTATCACTTTATATGTTAATATAAACTTCTAAAAAATAAAAATAAAAACGGGGAGCGCTATTCCAGCTGCTCACAGCCCACCAGGAAATATTTAAAACATCGCGCTGCCAGGTAGGACCTGAATTCATTCATTTCAGTTATGGAGTGAACGGAGGATGAAGCGATTACTTGACTTTAGGCAAAAAAACAAAAGAAAAGGCCCGATCAGCGATAAAGAAGAGGAATTTAATTCATTTGTGTAACATACAAAACGGGGGAAGTTTATGGTCAGACACAGCGCAAGCGTGCGCGGTCGTAAAAAAAAAAGCTTTGCGCGTTCGTGCCCTGAGGGGCTGCGCGGGGCTACGCTTTTGCCTTAGTGTACGTACGTCGTACAGAGGCGTACTGCATGTACGCTCAGGTATATTTCAGCCTTAAGAGTTCTGATAAGAATAGTACAATCAGTCAGTTCCCTCTGGTGAGATCCGTAAACACTCTCGAGGGGTTCCAAGGTCGACCTAGGACAGCGCCATATAGAATCCAAGAGTCCTGAAATGATGACACAATGTTTGTTCAGCCAGGTCCCTCTGATAGGTCCGCAGACTTCCTCGGTAGGAGAGAAGGGGAGGGGGAACTATTAATCAAGTGGAATGGATTCATTCACGAAGAAATGCAAACGGTGAACTAATATTTCATGATAAATGTGGGGAGGTCCAAACAATACTTTTTAAATATGAGGGAGACACATCCCCTTAACGTATTATCGTTGCAACACCTGTGGTTGTAACGGATGCCGTTTGTGGTTCAGCCATCATCTAGCTGAAATACCTCTCCGGCTGGAGAAGCTGTTCTAAAACCCGTACATGCATTGATGCGTTGATTGAGCCTTTCCAGATAAATTTTTTTCAAACATTTATGCATTTTCATTCATCTTTTCCCAACAGGACGGTCGGTTGTCCATTAACGACCAAATGATCGCTGTGAACGGCGAGTCGCTGCTCGGGCGCTCCAATCACGCCGCCATGGAGACGCTGAGGCGGTCCATGTCGTCAGAAGGAAACGCCAGAGGCACCATACAGCTGGTGGTCCTCCGAGTACCAAAACAGGTTAAAGCAATCCCTTAGTTTCTGCATTTGTTTGGTGAATTCTTATAGTTGTACTTCATGATGCCGAATAAACGTCTGAAACAAGGGTCTAAAAACACTGAGGCTGCAAACTTTGTAAAAAAAATAATAATAATTGTTCCATTCTTAAACATTTTGACCATGACTGCAAGTCATTTTGTTGTTTGACATCTTCTTCTTTTTCAGGCGCAGAGCGGCAAGTCTTCGAGTCTCTCCTCCAGCCAGCCCGATATCCCCGCAGGCTCCACCAATCAGGTACGAGTTGGTGACGTCTGCCAGCTGCAGCTCGCCCGGCCTCGCCGCTCCTCCTCCTGCCTCCTCCTCACGCTTAGGAGGAGAGCGACTGAGCCGCTGACTCAGCGTTACGTACAGCGGCCGGGGGAGACCCACACCAGATACACCTACAGGTTTAACCAATCGCAGGAGAGTGGCGATAAAGGGAGGAACACGCCGAACGCTCCGCCCAGATCAAAGTGCAGGGCTGCCTCGGTCAGCCAGTCTCTGAGCAGGCCCAAAGACGGGAACTTAAACCGGGACAGGAAGCAGCGTCTCGATGGCGCACACGCGCCGCTAGCCGACTCTCAGGCGAACGCGCGGCACGCCCACAGGCGCAAGTCCAGACACGCGCGCAGCCGCACGCTGGACGACGTCCACAAAGACGACGACCTGTACGTGGAAAACATCCGGGCCGTGGCGGGACGGATGTACGGAGACCCGCCCACACTCGCCATCAGAAACGCCCACTTACACAAGTCCGCGCGCAACCGTGTCACGAGCAGGCAACACGTCCGGCTCTCAGACGGACTCTGATGCGAGTTGAAATCTCCATTAATAATTATTTTTTAAATTTATTTACATAACTTCATTCCTTCACTGTTTCTCTTCTGTCACTTTGCTTTGAATCACTGAACTTTTCTGGGGGTTTCTATCCTGTAAGGGATGTTTCTACTTCCTGCTTGTTTTGTAAAATTTTGTACGGACTTTTTTTGTTTTTCTTTGTAAAGAATGCAATTTTGTTTTCCTGTCTCGCCTGCCTGTTCCTCCTTGAAATAAAGCTGATCTAAAGCCTCCTGCATGCCCGCCTGTCTGCATTTCTGTTTCCTCTGTTTCTGAAGCGTTTGGTTTCCTGATTCCTTCTGTTCTCTCCTTTCTTTCTGCTCTGACCTCAACTTTAGTCCTCGAACCTTGTTACAATCATTTAATGCTCGCTGCACGTAAAGTTACTACTTGTTGAAATTCCAGTTTCTATACGCCCGTCAAAAAGCAGAAGTTATGGTTTAGTCTCGGTGCGTACACACTGCCTGTTGTCCAGGCCATCACTCCTGATCCTCTCAAGAGAACATAATGAAACTTCATATGCGTTTGTGTCATTTTGAAAATTATTATTATAGTTAACTTTTATTTATCCAGGTAATTGTCACTGAGTCACAAGGACTCGTTTTCAAGAAAGACCTGTTTTAGACTGATGACATTTAGTACAGACAGTCATATACAACAATAAAAAGCAATTTAAATAAACATAGTGTTATAAAAACTTATTTAATGTTAGCAGCATGGTCCTGTTAGCAGCATGGTACTGTTAGCAGCATGGTACTGTTAGCAGAGTGGTTCTGTTAGCGGAGTGGTTCTGTTAGCGGAGTGGTTCTGTTAGCGGAGTGGTTCTGTTAGCGGAGTGGTTCTGTTAGCGGAGTGGTTCTGTTAGCGGAGTGGTTCTGTTAGCGGAGTGGTCCTGTTAGCGGAGTGGTCCTGTTAGCAGAGTGGTCCTGTTAGCAGAGTGGTCCTGTTAGCAGAGTGGTCCTGTTAGCAGAGTGGTCCTGTTAGCAGCGTGGTTCTGTTAGCAGAGTGGTTCTGTTAGCAGCGTGGTTCTGTTAGCAGCGTGGTTCTGTTAGCAGAGTGGTCCTGTTAGCAGAGTGGTCCTGTTAGCAGAGTGGTCCTGTTAGCAGAGTGGTCCTGTTAGCAGCGTGGTCCTGTCAGCAGAGTGGTCCTGTCAGCAGCGTGGTCCTGTCAGCAGCGTGGTCCTGTTAGCAGAGTGGTCCTGTTAGCAGCGTGGTCCTGTTAGCAGAGTGGTCCTGTCAGCAGCGTGGTCCTGTTAGCAGCGTGGTCCTGTCAGCAGAGTGGTCCTGTCAGCAGAGTGGTCCTGTTAGCAGAGTGGTCCTGTTAGCAGCGTGGTCCTGTTAGCAGCGTGGTCCTGTTAGCAGCGTGGTCCTGTTAGCAGCGTGGTCCTGTTAGCAGCGTGGTCCTGTTAGCAGCGTGGTCCTGTTAGCAGCGTGGTCCTGTTAGCAGCGTGGTCCTGTTAGCAGCGTGGTCCTGTTAGCAGCGTGGTCCTGTTAGCAGCGTGGTCCTGTTAGCAGCGTGGTCCTGTTAGCAGCGTGGTCCTGTTAGCAGCGTGGTCCTGTTAGCAGCGTGGTCCTGTTAGCAGCGTGGTCCTGTTAGCAGCGTGGTCCTGTCAGCAGCGTGGTCCTGTCAGCAGCGTGGTCCTGTCAGCAGCGTGGTCCTGTTAGCAGCGTGGTCCTGTTAGCAGCGTGGTCCTGTTAGCAGCGTGGTCCTGTCAGCAGCGTGGTCCTGTTAGCAGCGTGGTCCTGTTAGCAGCGTGGTCCTGTTAGCAGCGTGGTCCTGTCAGCAGCGTGGTCCTGTTAGCAGCGTGGTCCTGTTAGCAGCGTGGTCCTGTTAGCAGCGTGGTCCTGTTAGCAGCGTGGTCCTGTTAGCAGCGTGGTCCTGTTAGCAGCGTGGTCCTGTCAGCAGCGTGGTCCTGTTAGCAGAGTGGTCCTGTTAGCAGCGTGGTCCTGTCAGCAGCGTGGTCCTGTCAGCAGAGTGGTCCTGTCAGCAGCGTGGTCCTGTTAGCAGCGTGGTCCTGTTAGCAGAGTGGTCCTGTCAGCAGCGTGGTCCTGTCAGCAGAGTGGTCCTGTCAGCAGAGTGGTCCTGTCAGCAGAGTGGTCCTGTCAGCAGCGTGGTCCTGTTAGCAGCGTGGTCCTGTTAGCAGAGTGGTCCTGTCAGCAGCGTGGTCCTGTCAGCAGAGTGGTCCTGTCAGCAGAGTGGTCCTGTTAGCAGCGTGGTCCTGTAGCAGAGTGGTCCTGTTAGCAGAGTGGTCCTGTTAGCAGTGTGGTTCTGTTAGCAGCGTGGTTCTGTTAGCAGAGTGGTCCTGTTAGCAGAGTGGTCCTGTTAGCAGAGTGGTCCTGTTAGCAGAGTTGTCCTGTTAGCCNGGTCCTGTCAGCAGAGTGGTCCTGTAGCAGCGTGGTCCTGTTAGCAGCGTGGTCCTGTCAGCAGCAGTGGTCCTGTCAGCAGCGTGGTCCTGTTAGCAGCGTGGTCCTGTTAGCAGCGTGGTCCTGTCAGCAGCGTGGTCCTGTTAGCAGCGTGGTCCTGTTAGCAGAGTGGTCCTGTTAGCAGCGTGGTCCTGTCAGCAGCGTGGTCCTGTTAGCAGAGTGGTCCTGTTAGCAGAGTGGTCCTGTTAGCAGCGTGGTCCTGTTAGCAGAGTGGTCCTGTTAGCAGAGTGGTCCTGTTAGCAGAGTGGTCCTGTTAGCAGCGTGGTCCTGTTAGCAGAGTGGTCCTGTTAGCAGAGTGGTCCTGTTAGCAGTGTGGTTCTGTTAGCAGCGTGGTTCTGTTAGCAGAGTGGTCCTGTTAGCAGAGTGGTCCTGTTAGCAGAGTGGTCCTGTTAGCAGAGTTGTCCTGTTAGCCGAGTGGTCCTGTTAGCCGAGTGGTCCTGTTAGCCGCGTGGTCCTGTTAGCAGAGTGGTCCTGTTAGCAGAGTGGTCCTGTTAGCAGCGTGGTCCTGTCAGCAGAGTGGTCCTGTCAGCAGAGTGGTCCTGTCAGCAGAGTGGTCCTGTCAGCAGCGTGGTCCTGTCAGCAGAGTGGTCCTGTCAGCAGAGTGGTCCTGTCAGCAGAGTGGTCCTGTCAGCAGAGTGGTCCTGGCAGCAGAGTGGTCCTGTTAGCAGCGTGGTCCTATTAGCAGAGTGGTCCTGTCAGCAGCGTGGTCCTGTCAGCAGAGTGGTCCTGTCAGCAGAGTGGTCCTGTCAGCAGAGTGGTCCTGTCAGCAGCGTGGTCCTGTTAGCAGCGTGGTCCTGTTAGCAGCGTGGTCCTGTCAGCAGCGTGGTCCTGTTAGCAGAGTGGTCCTGTTAGCAGCGTGGTCCTGTCAGCAGCGTGGTCCTGTCAGCAGCGTGGTCCTGTTAGCAGAGTGGTCCTGTTAGCAGCGTGGTCCTGTTAGCAGCGTGGTCCTGTTAGCAGCGCGGTCCTGTTAGCAGTGCGGTTGTGTCAGCAGCGCGGTCCTGTCAGAACCAGAACCGGGTCTAGCAGACACAGAATATTCAAACATCATCATCAGCATAGAAAGTGTTACATTCACTTTTCATCACCCCAGCTATAAGGTCAAGGTCACAAACCAAGGTCAAACATCTTACAAGATCTTTGCATGCATGAGCCATGTATACATAGTTCTGCTGCAGAATAGTTGGTTGAGGGGTGTATGATGTGCCTTATGAGTTACTTAAACCCATGCGTTAAAAGAAGATGCCGAGTTGTAAACATTTTTCACATCGTTAGCACGACCTCTAACCTAACGTTTTATCATGAACACTCATGTTGAGCTCTTCTGCCCTTAAGAAACCAAATTACTGTATTGCACAGATGGACAGAGGAGGAACTTATGAAGCATGAAAAAAACAAGAGAAAACGGCTCCTCTTCGTTCTGCTGAACCCGGCGATGAACTCCGAACGATGATTTCAAAAGCCGTAACGAACGTGTCACGGCAGCTTTAAAGCAGATGTTTAGCGATAAATGCTGGAAGGAAGAGGTGAAATGGGAGGGTCCTGGTTTGACCTGCTCATTGTGGCATTTTCATCCCGTCGATGGCTCCCCCACACTGCTCATTATTATTTTTTTATCTTTAAGTGATTTGAGCCTGTGGATAAGTGGAGTTGGACATGGTTCAAAGTTCAAGTCGTATCTGCACAGTCCTTCTTTTTCCATCCTTTAACAGCCTGTCTGTGGACTTTATAATGTTGTTAAATTAAGCAAACGAATGCAGAACCCCGTCAGTGTCCCTCTTTGTGTCTGGAACTGGATAGTGGAGCCTTAAAGGGACACTTCAGCTCTTTTAAAGTGGAAGACCTTTGAATAAATGTGTTACCTGTTGTAGATGACTCAACCACTGGACAAATTTTACTGAAACTGTAAGTTCGTAATCAGTCAAGTGAAATTTATATATAAAAATCATTTAAAAACAGCAGCTGTTACCAAAGTGCTTAACAATAAAATCAATGGTAGTAATTAAAGGGGGGAAAATAATGTAATTATAAGCATCAAAAGACAAAAACAGAACAGAACAATGAGGAGAATTTTAAAATCAATTCTGGTACAGGTAGTCCCCGATTTACGAGCGCTCTGTTCTACGAGGTTCCGGACTTACGAGCTGGCGAATTTATGGAAAAAACGCAAAAAATACTGAGTTTTCCTGTGTTTTTTCACCACAGTTCGTTAGCTAAACATGTGGACACACGTTTCCGATCATTTTTATGCACTCATAAGCAGTTTTTCGATGAAAAACGAGTGTTCGTAGTCGCGCTAGCAAAACCGTTCCAATTTACGAGCGAAATTCCGGACTTACGAGAAGCGTGGCGGCCGTTCCAAATTACGAGATTTCCGGTTTACGAGCGCCTCGTTGTAACGGAACTCGCTCGTAAATCGGGGACTACCTGTACACACAGGGAGCCAGTGAAGGGAGGACAAAACTGGTGAAATGTGCTCAAACCTATGAGTTCCAGTCCAGAGCTGAAGCATTTTTGACGAGCTGGAGACGTGAAAGGGACACCTGACTGACCCCAACATAAAGGGAGTTGCAGTAGTCCAGTCGGGCTGTAAAGAAGGCATGGACTATTTTTCAAGGTCAGATCTGGTCAACACGGACTTAAGCTTAGCTATATCTACCTCAACTGGAATAATCTTTTTTCTGCAGAACAAAGTTAATCTGTTTATGAAACTTGTAGTCTAAAACCATCCTGAGATTTATAATAGACTTGAAAAGATATGGCTCAAGAGCGTCCAGATTTTACAGGAACAGAGACGGTGGTAGAGCAAGGGCTAAACACAATGACTTCAGTTTTCTGATCATTGAAACTTAAAAATTTGAAGCCATCCATACCTTGATGTCATCAAGAAAGTTTAACAGAAGTTGAATTGTTCACAAATATGTGGTTTTAAGGGCTGATAAATCTGACAATCATCAGAATAACAATGAAAAGAAAGACCATGTTTCCTCAGGATAGACCCCAAAGGGAGCAGATAGAGTGAAAACTGAAGGAGTCCATGAATCGAGCCTTGCGGGACCCCTTAGGAAAGGGCCACTGAAGCAGATAAAGTATACAACATTAACACAAAAGCTCCTGTCACTCAGGTAAGAATCAGTAAATACAGTTCAATATGGCCACCACAGCAAAGCCACGCTAGCCAACACACACAAAAAATGGATGTCTCAAGTCAGTTTTGTTGATACTGAGCTAAAATTCAATGTGGTAGTATCTAAAAGGGATCATTAAAGAGTCAGAGCGTGATGTCTTGAAATGCAATTCTTCAAACAGCCTTAAATTATAAAACATTCAGAACGACTGTATTTCTAAATTTAGTCAAGTATTTTGATTTATTTGTTCCTATAAATGTGGCCCTGTGATGGACTTGTGACCTATCCAGGGTATTCCCTGCCTCTCACACAGTGATAGCTGGATATGGGCACCAGTGACACCCATGACTTGAAAAGGAAGAAGCTGTTAAATATAATGGATGATGGATGGATGAATTGTTCCTATATTTGCCAGGTGTCACCACACCACTTATGAAAATGTAACAGAGATAACATTTTGATTTCGGCTTAGCAAAGAGGGGGAACTGGAAATATCCTCAGTCCGAAAGTCTGTCCATCCGTGTTGTGAGGTTAAGTGATGTATAGAGTTCCATTTCGGTGTGTGGCTGCATCTGGGTATAAAAGAGGTCACTGTCAAAAATCGCATGTCAAAATCCAAGATGGCCACCGCCATGTATACAGTACTGTATATGTAAACTGGCCACCCTGGTCATTTGATGCTTTCTAGTTTTTATATTGCTTGAAAGTGTAGTTTCCTCAAATGAATGGGGTGACTGAAGATTAATTTATGGGGGCCAAGGCCACCATTGGCCACCCCATGGCTTCTTTATTGCGCCAGATGGTGGATATACAGTACAGTATTTTGTCAGGATCAATCTCTCTTGACATGCCTCAGACATACACGGTGTAACTCTTCCCCACTTGAATCCATTCGTCTGTCCATCCATCTATTCCAAAGTTGGGTTGCGGAGGCAGCATCTTGAGCAGGGAGGTCCAGACATCTCTTTCCACAGCCACCTCTTCCAGCTCTTCTGGGAGGACTCCAAGGTGTTCCCAGACCAACAGAGACATGGTCTCTCCAGTATGTCCTGGGTCTTCCCAGGGCCGAGATGGTGTAGAGGCAGGGCAGCCGGCTCAGGACCAGAAGGTCCGGGGTTCGATCCCCGGTCACGGCATACCTCGTTGTGTCCCTGGGCAAGACACTTAACCCCGAGTTGCTCCCGGTAGGACTGGATGGCGTCTTGCATGGCAGTCTACCGCTACCGGTGTATGAATGTGTGTATGAATGGGTGGATGGCTGGTGCTGTGAAGCGCTTTGGGGGCCCTCATAGGGGGCTGGAAAGCGCTATATAAGTAAGCTCCATTTACCATTCCCCGGGGTCTCCTCCCAGTCGGACACACCCAAAGCACCTCCCTAGGGAGGCGCCCAGGAAGCATCCTTACCATATGCCCAAACCACCTCAACTGGCTCCTCTCGATGTGTAGGAGCAGTGGTTCTACTACGAGTCTCTCCAATTGAATATCTTGCACCAAGAACATTTACGTTTACTTTCATTCCCAGTTCAATTACAATCCAGAAAAACACTCATCTCCAAATCGACAAAACACTTACTACTGAAATCCCTCGGTGACGGGGGACATCGGCATTCCACTTGTTTATACAAAAAACAAACCATTGGCACGCCCAAACAATGAAATAAACGAATGCCAACGAGGCACAAGTTTTTTTCTTTTTGGAGTGTCTGACTCGGCTGTTTAAGACTGCATCTATTGACAACACCCGCCTCCCCCGGCGTTTACCTATTGTTGAGGGATTAAGATATCTTTCTGCCTGTCTGCCGCTCTGCTTCAAAGGCCTCGAGCTGAAGGACAGATGGAGGGATCGCTGCAGGGAGGGCCGCTCTGATAGGATTTACATGTCATCGAGAACCGTCAGAACTTTCTTATTGCTCTTGGTTTGATTGACAGCCAAGCGATATCGTGGTATATCGAGATGTGCGCTTACCGCTAATGACACCTAAGGGACCGCGCGAAGTCGTAGACACACTGACACCCGCTGCTTTGATGTGAGGAAGCAGCCGGAAAACACCTTTTCATGGCTGAGCGCCGTCTTTGTGGCGTGTGTTGGTGGACGGCAGCAACTGCTGGACCACAGAGAGCTGCTCTTATCTTCTGGGGGCTCTTCGTTGTTTTGCCTGTTTGATAACACTCCTGCCTCTTCTCAGAGTTGTTCAGTCGCCTCATTGTTGATAATTCACAGACTTTTTATATATTTTTTTTATAATTATACAACCTTCGAATGAGCTAAAGTCTCCTGCCGTCTGTAAACCTCTTGTACCGCCCACAACTTCTGCTCAAGATGATTAAATAAAATTTGACACAGCTGTGCTTCATCACCTCATCACCAAGAGTGTCACACGCACTTTTAGCCCACCCAGCTCCGAGGTCAAGATCAGAAATCAAGGTCAAAATTAAATATAGCTTTGCTTGTCTCGGTCATAACTTCTAATCTGCTCAAGATAGTTTAACAAAATGTCACACACATATGCATCACCGCTAGGCAAAATGTCATACACTTTTGCCCCCACCCAGATCAAGATCAAAAGTCAAGGTCAAAGTTAAAACAAGGTCCTTGGTTGTCTGAACAATGGTTGATCCGATCAATTGTTTCATGAAACTTCATAAACATATGCATCATCACTAGGCAAAGTTGCTTGCCATACATTTAATCCCCCCCAACTCCAAGGTCAAGGTCACAAATCATGGTCAAAGTTAAGGCAAGATTTTGCTTGTCTGGGTCGTAGCTTTTAATCTGATCATGATAATTTAACAAAATGTCATACACATATGCATCATCGTGTCATGTACACTTTTGCCCCCCACCCAGATCAAGATCATAAGTCAAGGTCAAAGTTAAAACAAGGTCCTTGGTTGTCTCAACAATGTTTGCTCTGCTCGATTGTTTCATGAAACTTCATAAACATATGCATCATCACTAGGCAAAGTTGCTTGCCATACATTTACCCCCCCAACTTCAAGGTCAAGGTCACAAATCAAGGTCAAAGTTAAGGCATGATTTTGCTTGTCTCGGTCGTAGCTTTTAATCTGCTCATGATAATTTAACAAAATGTAATACACATATGCATCATCGTGTCGTGTACACTTTTGCCCTCACCCAGATCAAGATCATAAGTCAAGGTCAAAGTTAAAACAAGGTCCTTGGTTGTCTGAACAATGTTTGATCCGCTCGATTGTTTCATGAAACTTCATAAACGTATCCATCATCACTAGGCAAATTTGCTTGCAATACATTTACCCCCCCCCCCCCAATTTCAAGGTCAAGGTCACAAATCAAGGTCAAAGTTAAGGCAAGATTTTGCTTGTCTGGGTCGTAGCTTTTAATCTGCTCATGATAATTTAACAAAACTTCATACACATGCATCATTGCTAAACAAATTGTCACGTACAGTTTTACCCGCACCCAGATCAAGGTCATAAGTCAAAGTTCAAACACAGTCCTTGGTTGTCCGAAGTACATGTGGTCCACTTGATAGTTTAATGAAACTTCGTAAACACATGCATCATCACTAGGCACAGTGTTGCATACACTTTTAATCCGCCATGGTCAAGGTCACAAATCAAGGTCAAAGTTGAAGTGAGATTTTTGCTTGTCTGGGTAGTAACTTCTAATCCGATCGGTTTCAGCTCACAGTCAATATTTTTGACGCACTCTGGTAAACGGGGCTGTTTTTTTAAGCAGTTAGTTTCACGTGGAATCCAAAAGGCCGGTCCTGCGAGTCGTAAACGACAGAACTTTGATCGTTCTGCCGCGCGAAGCGGCGACGTCCATGTTTCATCCGACACAGTTCTGAGTCTCCTCCTTGTTGACAGGAGCCTCGGGGCCACGACGCACTTCAGAGACCACCAGGGCCCACCGGGACTCTGGAGTCCACCGTCAACGGCACGGGTCACGCTCCGAAAGCGTCCGGCGCTTACACACACGGAGACTACGGAGGCGGTGAGACACACGCACTCACTCACACACACACATGCACGCACACTATTTGTCGAGTTTTGGTTACACGCGTGTGTCTGCAGAAGCTCCGAACCCTCATCCATCCATCCATCCATCATTCATCTTTCATCTTGCCTTTTTCCTTCCTTACTTGCTTTCCTTCCTTCCTTCCTTCCTTCCTTCCTTCCTTCCTTCCTTCCTTCCTTCCTTCCTTCCTTCCTTCCTCCCTCCTTTCCTCCCTTCCTTCCTTTCCTCCCTTCCTTCCTTACTACTCCCCCTCTCTCTCTCCCTCCCTCCCTTCCATCCATTCTTCCTTCTTTCTTTCCCTCTTTCCTTCCCACCCTCCCTTCTTCCCTTCCTTCCTTCCTTCCTTTTTTATTTCATTCCTTCCATCCTTCCTTCCTTTCCCTTACTTCCTTCTTTCTTTCCTTCCTTCCTTTCTTTATTTCCTTCCTTCCATCCTTCCTTCCACCCTGTCATCCTTCCTTCCTACTCCCTCTCTTTCTCTCCCTCCCTCCCTTCCATCCTTTCTTCTTTCCTTTCCTCCCTTCTTTCCTTCCCTCCCTCCCTTCTTCCCTTCCCCTTCCTTCCTTTCTCTCTCTCACTCCCTCCCTTGCATCATTTCTTCTTTACTTTCCCTCCTTCACTTCCTTCCTTCCCTCCCTCTCTTCCTCTCTTCCCCTTCCTTCCTTCCTTCCTTCCTTCCTTCCTTTCTTTCTTTCTTTCTTTCCTTCCTTCCTTCTTTATTTCATTCCTTCCATCCTTCCTTTCCCTTTCTTCATTCTTTCTTTCTTTCCTTCCTTCCATCCTTCTTTCTTTCCTTCCTTCCATCCTTCCTTCCTTCCTTCCACCCTGCCGTCCTTCCTTCCTACTCCCTCTCTCTTTCCCTCCCTCCCTCCCTTCCATCCTTTCTTCTTTCCTTTCCTCCCTTCTTTCCTTCCGTCCCTCCCTTCTTCCCTTCCTTCCTTTTCTCTCTCTCCCTTTCTCCCTTCCATAATTTCTTCTTTACTTTCCTTCCGTCACTTCCTTCCTTCCTTCCTTCCTTCCTTCCTTCCTTCCTTCCTTCCTTCCTTCCTTCCTTCCTTCCTTCCTTCCTTCCTATCTGTCCTCTCTCTTTCCCTCCCTCCTTTCTTCTTTCCTTTCCTCCCTTCTTCCCTCCCACCCTTCTTCCCTTCCTTCATTTTCTCTCTCTCTCCCTCCTTCCCTTCCATCATTTCTTCTTTACTTTCCTTCCATCATTTCCTTCTCTCCCTCCCTTCTTCCCTTCCTTCCTTCCTCTTCCTTGCTTGCTTGCTTGCTTCCTTCCTTCCTTCCTTCCTACTCCCTCTCTCTCTAACTCCCTCCCTCCCTTCCTTTCATCCTTTTTTCAGTCCTTCCTTCTTCCCTTCCTTCCTTCCTTCCTTCCTTCCTTTTTTTATTTCCTTTCTTTATTTCCTTCCTTGCTCTCTCCCTTCCTTCCTTCCATCCTAAGGGACATCATTAACTGTTTTTCTGATGCTTGCCATTCGTGTGCACAAAGATGTGACCTTGGACTCGCAAGATGTGACCTTGGACGCGTAAGACGTGACCTTGAACCTGATGAACCAGCTGCTACGTGGTCCAGATGTGCGTGCAGCTCCTACTCTGCCGTGTTAAAAACAGGAAGGAGTGGAAACTGTTTTAAATTCCATCCTTTCATCTTTGGTTTGAACCCGTGGTGAGGAGGCTGAAGATGCCTCCTCCACCTGAGACCGCCGGGCGGGACGTGTTTCCAGCTCGTGCTCTTTGGAGGAGGCGGCTTCTTATTTTGGGAACCTGCATTTGAACGCAGCTCTGATTTGTTCGTCCATTATTCATGAAAAGGAATCTCCCCTTTCATGTAAAGCTTGTTCTTTGTGATGTTTGCATCCAAGTAGCTTTGTTCTTTGCTTTTGTTTAGAAAGTCTAACAGGATTTTTAAGCATTTTAAACTCTAGAATCAGCCGATGGTTGAGCTTGATGGTGAAATGAATCCAGCTACAACGATTAAAAAGTCGACGTCTTTCCTGCTTGTTTCTCCTCAAACCAGATCTTTGATCCTCCCCGATTAACAAACAAACCCTTTGTCTGCGTCTTTTCTTTCCTCTTGTTGGATTCTTGTTCGTCTTCAGCCGCCGCCACCTTCACCAACGGCAGCTACGGTCACTACAGCTACGCCGGCGATGAGCAGGGCTTCCCCCCGCCGCCCTCCCCCGACTCCGTGGAGGAAATGAACAGAGACTTGAATCTGACTCCCCCACACCGCAGGTAACCCCTCAGAGCTCGTCAAGTGCAACGACCTACATGAACACGCCGTTAAGCTCCACGCAGGGCCAGAGTTCTGATGGCGCCGCTCTTCATCGTTGTTCATAACTTCCACTGATTTTTGATATCAATATATATCGATATACAGTATCAACAATTGAGCTTTTTTAAATGATCTGGGTAACTGCAGAGCTAAAAGATCTGTGTAAATCAATTCAAGTGGAAAGGGTTTGAACAATTAGTATCTTACCTGCTATAGATAGCTCTTTGAACAGTAATATATATTGATATATATTGATATATATCGATATAATATGATTATCAATATATCAACAATTGAACTTTTTTTAAATTATCTGGGTAACTGCAGAGCTAAAAAGTCTGTGTAAATCAATTCAGGTGGAAAGGGTTTGAACAATTAGTATCTTACCTGCTATAGATAGCTCTTTGAACAGCAATATATATATATTGATATATGTCGATATAATATGATTATCAATATATCAACAATCATCTCTTAGCTTTTAAAAAGCACATGTGCCGATCATTTCAGGTGGAAAGAGTTTGAACAATTGGTGTCATACCTGCTACAGATATCTTTGAACAGCGATATATATTGATACTGACATGCATTGTTATCAATATAAATATAAATATATCAACAATTATTTCTTTTAGCTTTTAAAAAGCTTGTGTGGAAAGGTTTTGAGCGATTAGTATCTTACCTGCTAGAGAAAGCTCTTTGAGCTGCAATATCAATTTGATACATATTGATATATATACTGTATACAGGT
>JBBPBX010000156.1:58349-78349 GCA_038048925.1 Garcialebias charrua | reverse complement strand
CTGTCTCGGGCAGGAAGTAAAAACACTGCTGTCTCGGGCAGGAAGTAAAAACACTACATTCTCGGGCAGGAAGTAAAAACACTGCTGTCTTGAGCAGTAAGTAAAAACACTGCAGTCTTGAGCAGTAAGTAAAAACACTGCTGTCTCGAATAGAAAGTGAAAACACTGCAGTCTTGAGCAGGAAGTAAAAACACTGCAGTCTCAGGCAGGAAGTAAAACACTGCTGTCTTGAGCAGGAAGTAAAAACACTGCATTCTCGGGCAGGAAGTAAAACACTGCTGTCTTGAGCAGTAAGTAAAAACACTGCAGTCTCGGGCAGGAAGTAAAAACACTGCTGTCTCAGGCAGGAAGTAAAAACACTGCTGTCTCAGGCAGGAAGTAAAAACACTGCAGTCTTGAGCAGGAAGTAAAAACACTGCAGTCTCAGGCAGGAAGTAAAAACACTGCAGTCTTGAGCAGGAAGTAAAAACACTGCAGTCTCGGGCAGGAAGTAAAAACACTGCATTCTCGGGCAGGAAGTAAAACACTGCTGTCTTGAGCAGGAAGTAAAAACACTGCATTCTCGGGCAGGAAGTAAAACACTGCTGTCTTGAGCAGTAAGTAAAAACACTGCAGTCTCGGGCAGGAAGTAAAAACACTGCTGTCTCAGGCAGGAAGTAAAAACACTGCTGTCTCAGGCAGGAAGTAAAAACACTGCCGTCTCGGGCAGGAAGTAAAAACACTGCAGTCTTGAGCAGTAAGTAAAAACACTGCTGTCTCAGGCAGGAAGTAAAAACACTGCCGTCTCAGGCAGGAAATAAAAACACTGCCGTCTCAGGCAGGAAGTAAAAACACTGCCGTCTCGGGCAGGAAGTAAAAACACTGCTGTCTTGGACACGAAGTAAAAACACTGCTGTCTCAGGCAGGAAGTAAAAACACTGCTGTCTTGAGCAGGAAGTTAAAAACACTGCAGTCTCGGGCAGGAAGTAAAAACACTGCTGTCTCAGGCAGGAAGTAAAAACACTGCTGTCTTGAGCAGGAAGTTAAAAACACTGCCGTCTCGGGCAGGAAGTAAAAACACTGCTGTCTTGGACACGAAGTAAAAACACTGCTGTCTCAGGCAGGAAGTAAAAACACTGCAGTCTTGAGCAGGAAGTTAAAAACACTGCTGTCTCAGGCAGGAAGTAAAAACACTGCTGTCTCAGGCAGGAAGTAAAAACACTGCCGTCTCGGGCAGGAAGTAAAAACACTGCTGTCTCAGGCAGGAAGTAAAAACACTGCTGTCTCGGGCAGGAAGTAAAACACTGCCGTCTCAGGCAGGAAGTAAAAACACTGCTGTCTCGGGCAGGAAGTAAAAACACTGCTGTCTCAGACAGGAAGTAAAAACACTGCTGTCTTGGACACGAAGTAAAAACACTGCTGTCTCGGGCAGGAAGTAAAACACTGCCGTCTCAGGCAGGAAGTAAAAACACTGCTGTCTCAGCCAGGAAGTAAAAACACTGCTGTCTCGGACAGGAAGTAAAAACACTGCTGTCTCGGACTCTGAAGCTTCTTATCGGTGCATTTCTTTGTTTTGGTTTCTGCTCTGCGACTCTAGTCATCAGCTCGGAGGGGTTTGACCTGCTGAACTCCTAAAGCCCTCCGGCGGGGGGGGGGGGGTTGTCCCTTTGAACTGGTGTGTGCGTGCAGACGTGTGCACCCTCTGTATTTGTGAGCGAATGAAACAAACAGGTGTGTGTGATTGAGACTAGGCAGATTTCCTCACATTATCACAAACTGACCTTTCTTTATAATATCATCCCTGTTTCTTCCTCATTTCCTCCTCATCCCTGCTTTTGTTTCCGATCCCGAGCTCCATCTTTTCCTTCATCCGCTTGCTTTTCAGCGGATGACTTCATCGCTCTTCTATCCATTTTCTTTCTTCTGTGCCTCCGTGTGATTTCCAATCCCGCTTCATTAGGTTCAGTGGATTGGCTTTCTTCCTGCAGCACACCCCTCCACCACCTGGGCTGATTGGCTTTCATTACGGACAAGGGTGGTCTACACACACACACACAAACACACACACACACAGTGTGCTGTATCCCACTGAGGACCCACTCCAATACCTGCCACTATCTGTCACCTCTCTTCCGTCTCTGGCCTTTCTCCATTTCAATCTCTCTTTTCTGTCTTATCACGTCGGTTCCATTCGTCCTCGCTCCCGTCTGAAGCACTCGGAGGTGAAACGAAGCGGTTAGCCGAGCTTTGTGCACGTCCGGTTGGGTAAAGACGGCGGGAGCCGGGGACGCGTGCTGGACCTCGGACGCTGACCCTGCCAGGACGGGTTTTATTTAAGGAGACAAACGTGTGTTTTTTTCCTCCTCTGAGGAGGAGGTCCTCACCTGTGAGCTCGAGTCGCAGCGTTAGAGGAGGTTAGCTTTTTATTAAACACCACTTGACAGGAGGAGGTGAGCAGCTTTTATTGACCCTGAGCAAACAGTGTGTTGACTCGCACGCACACACACACACACACACAAGTCCTTTTCCTACACTTGTTGAGATGAGCTGGACTAATCGCTGACCAAACTGCAAAGTTTTTCTGGTGTTTTTTTTTTTTTTTTTTTACAATATCTTTTTTTTAAATGTGTGCTTTTTTTTTAGGGATGCACCGATCCACATTTCTCACTTCCGATCCGATACCGATACTTAATAACTGAGTATCGACCAATACCGATACTTTTCCGATCTGATATCGGTGTTCAGGTATAGGAGGCTGTAATAATTACCAGCACTACAAGTGAGTTCCGTTGTGTCCGCCCACCGGTGGGAACAGCTGTTCCGAGGGGGGGTTCGGGCGAAAATATATCGCGACTATCCGTAGGGGGAATGTCGCCATAATTTTATATGGATTTATGTGTGTATAGAGTTATTATTGGTGTGTATGCAGTTGTTTTATTAATTGTATTTAGTCATTTATGTTCGTGTCTTTCCCGCTAACCGGAAGTGCGCGGTCCGGCCGATGACTGCGTTAGTGCTGGAACGGAAGTCCGTGGCATATGTCTATTACTGTAGTGAGGCTCAGAGTGTCTTCGGAAAGTTGGCGGTTCGACTCCCGGGACCCGCACCATGTGTCGTTGTGTCCTTGGGCAAGACACTTAACCCCGAGTTGCTCCCGGTAGGACTGGAAAGCACCTTGCATGGTAGTCTGCCGCCACCGGTTTATGAATGTGTGTAGCATTCAATATATGTGTAGCACTTTGAGATTTTCAGTAATGAAAAGTGCGTTATAAATTGAATTAATTATTATTATTATTATTATTCTCTGGGTTTACCTCACACAATGTTAAGACAGAAGTCACAGAGTATGGTGCAATATACGTGCTCTCTGACATCTAGAAAGTATCGGAAGTATCGGCAGGTTGGTTCCGATATCCGATATTCACATTATGCTGGTATCGGATACCGATACAGATACTGGATCGGATCGGCTCCATCCCTAGTTTTTTTTACTTTGTCACCAAAAGTGTGCCGTGCGATGATGTTCTCGTGAAAAAAAAAAACACTCGATCGTGATCTAACAAAGTTAAGTCCTCTGGGTCCTAGGTCCTCTGGACAGATTCTTCTTGTTGAAACGTTTCGTATTTTATCCAAAGGACTTCTTCAGTCTGCGGAGCTGCAACGATCAAACGGTTTGTTGTTGACGTCCAGAACCAGCTGTTCACGTGATCAAGGAGGACCATCAGCCTAACGACTGATCGTTAGTGCACTTTTGGCTGCTTGTTATTCGCAGAAGGCTGAGTGATGTAAGAGGGTGATCGGTGGACATGGAGGCTCCGCCCCTGTTAAATGATGGATAAAGATGGCCTCCTTCACTCCTCTCTCAAATTAGCGTTCCTCTGGCCTGGAGATGAGTGTAGACCGCAGAGTCCTGGCCTGATGATGTTGATCTTCTGTGCTGGGCCATCCTTTTGGCCAGTGGCTGTTTAGTTTCCCCGATGTAAGACTGATCACCCTCCTGACACTGAACAGCATACACACTATTACTCTGTTTGTGCCGGGGGACTGGATCTTTGGCATCGATCGTAACTTTTAACGAGCATCAAGGAGGACGCGTTTATCTGTGTGAGAACTCGAGGATTGGCTTCAAATTGCATAAATTGCGGGAAATCTTCAGCCCTGTTGGGGTTCAGGACGGCGATCCACTCGACACTGAGTGATTTATCTTTTCTGCACAACGACCACTTCTTCAAAATGGACTCTAGTGTTCAGCCGCGAGCCTCTTTTTGCAAAATCTATTAAAGTTTGCTTCAAAGTTTTGTTTGCATTCTTCCACTTTTAACAGCAACTAGTTTGACTTCCAGTCAGTTTGCTACAAAACATACAACGTAGATGCACTAGCTAAGAAGACGTAGCGCTCCTCTCATGCCCCTCCCCCACATGGTCAACAACTGCCAGCACTAATGCAGCGCTAAACTAGCATGCAACCTCCATTTCACTCGCACCAAGACTTGGCGATTGTTTTTACACCGAATGTTCTTCCTGACGCAGCCACAGACCACTGAGCTACCACAGCCGTCTGTGTGGAGCAGAGAGCTGCTGTCTAGGGCGCCCTGGGGAGCAGATTCTGGTGGTTAAGGGGCTTGCTCAAGGGCCCAGAGTGGGGCAAACGAGGGTGGAGGCAGGTGTGGGCGTTTCACTTTCCCATGGGGGCCAAGGCCACCATTGGTCACCCCTTGGCTCCACCACTGCACCGGACAGTGGATAAAACTCCTCCCTCTATTCTCCAGGATCCGTCACTCTCTTGAATATCTTGCACCCAAAACGTTTAGGTTTACTTCGTCCTGTGGCCAGTTCCAGTCCAGAAAAACACTCATCGCTAAAACTACAAAACACTCACTGTTCAGATCCCTCAAGAGATGGGGACATCGACCTGTTCATGGTTTTACTTCAGTCTTTAATGCTTCTTTTATTTACATTTCATTCTAAGGCTGCACAATGTCTAGAAAACACATCAACATTGCAATATGTAATAATATTGATTAATCATGTTTTTAATGTTAATCCCCACACAACCCTGAAATATCATTTTATTTTATGTATTTATCACATTTAATACTGTATTTTCACCCTATAAGTCACACCTTTTTGCATAATTTGCATACCCTGTGACTTATACGCAGAAGTCTTATTTTTTCCCCATACATATAGTCCTCGGGTTACGACGGTCTCGAGTTATGACGTTTCGTGGTTACGGTGCATCTCCCATAAAATATATATATATATATATATTTTTTTTTTTTTTTGAAAAGCAGAGTTCCGGTTTTACATAGTAAACGTAGCGGCGGAGGAATGCTGTACTGTACTCTCTAAAAAAAGCTAAGTCTGGTCCTCTGGACATTCAAAAAACAAAACTGTACTGTGAACGAGGTTTTACGTCGTAAACGAATAGAGAATACGGAGGATGGACCGAGCTGGACGGCGGTTTTACGTCGTAAACGAATGGAGAATACGGCCGATGGATGGCGGAAGTAGGCCATAACTCTTTTTATCCCTTCATTATGGCTCTCAAACGTATGTGTTTTTTGATTATTATGTAGGGTACTGTGTTAGGATAGGCTAAGTGCTTGGTAATACTGTACTGTACATGTATATGGTGCAGTATGTACGTATATTTCGACTTCCGTCGAAATTTGGTTTACGCAGCCGCGCAGGAACGGATCTCCGTCGTAAGTCGAGGATTACCTGTATATATAAACTCATTTTTGGCTGAGTTATGACCATTTTCATTCATTCTGACTGAGAATATTGAACACTACCATTTTCAGCCGCTAGATGGCACTCGAGTAGAATGGCATGCCGTTGTGTCATGTAATAGGTAAAAGTTAGCCTGGCCCTCGCCATTCCTACGCAGCTCCGCTCAATTCTCATTTCCCTTCACTGCTGGGTCTGGCATTTCTCCCATCCACAAGGATGTCTCCGGTAGGTTTTGACCGGACCAATCAGAGAACAGAAGGCGGAGTTTTGAACGACGTCGACTGACGTCGTCATTCAAAATGGCTGCCGCCACGAAGGAATTTTCAATAAAACAAGGTAAAAAACTATTATTTCTCTGCTGAGAAAAAATAGATTTCATAGCTGACGTTATATCAGAAGTGTTCCTGAGCAATCAGAGAGCAGAAGGCGGAGTTTTGAACGATGTCGACTGACGTCGTCATTCAAAATGGCTGCCGCCACGAACGAATTTTCATCAAAACAAGGTAAAAAACTATTATTTCTCTGCTGAGAAAAAATATAGTTCATAGCTGACGTTATATCAGAAGTGTTCCTGAGCTTAACAGTTCCTAAATCAATTCACGAAATGGTCAAATCTGCTGGATATTAAATAGTTTCGGTTTGATATTTTCCAAACAGCCTCGGGTGCGCTACGAAAATAAATGATAAAAAATCGAATTTTATCTCAAATGTTTCATCTAGGCCAACAGTCAGTAAATTAAAGACATATAATTACACACTGGTGGCAGAAAAAATATCCACCGAGTGGTTTCTGAGCAATTTATCTGATAGCCTGGACCTCGTCAGGCTAAACTAACAAAACTCTGCCTCCTGTTCTCTGATTGGTCCATTCAAAAATCTCCAGGAGAAATCGTTGTCTATGGCAGAGATGCCAGACCCTAGTCCAAAGCGAAGTGAAGGACATGGGTCTGGTATCAACCAGGCTAGGTAAAAGTGGCTATTAATGACACAATCGGCTTGCCATATTCTGCCACCTTCGTCCAGCTCGCCTGGAGCAACCGTCAAATCAGCTTCATTTCACTGCGCCACCCCAGCGAAATGCAGTTGATTTGACCATTACAATGCATTTATTAAGTAAAAGTTCAACTGAGACACACCTTTACTATAATGTCGAGCAAACAAATAATTGTTTTAGGTGCTCGTCTTGTTGAATTTCAAATAAATGCACCGCGACTTGTCCCTCTACGCGTTCCTGCTTATGCGAATCGGGTTTTGAAAATGCAGCTGATTTGACCATCAAAGAGCATTTATTAATGGAAAAGTTTGACTGAGACTTGGGCTTCACAACCATTATATGTGAAGGGGGCGTATCCCCCCCCACACACACACATTTAAAAAACGTTCATTTGGACCCCATTTACCATGAGACATTATTTCACTCAGCGTAGTTTCCATCCATTCCACTTGATCAATAGGAGAACACTCAAACCACTGAAAGTCCACTCCAGGTTTTCCTGGTTACTTCCAACCCTCCAGCAGCATGCAGTGCTCCACCTCTGCGTCTCCTGCCTCGGCAGACAACGCTCACAGGTGGATGAGACGGAGACACCTCTGTGTTGCTCACCAGCTTAGCAAGTTTAGTGTGAGCAGTTGTTGCCCGGGGGGTTTATCGTAAATGTATTCATGTTTTGAGGACGCTTGAGCGTAGTGGAGCGCTACGTCTGTAGCATCTTAGCTTAGCGTTGGTGTGTGACGTTGTAAGACGCTGCAGGTGTAAGACGCTGTGTTAATGTGCATTAAAGTTAAAAAGTCTTTAAACCCCCCACACCTAATTGTCGTCAAACATCCTTTAGATGAGTAGTGTTGAACAAAAGTAAAAATAAATAAATAAAAAGTCTAGTGATGTTTTTAATTTCTTTATGAACACAAGTACCGTAAAAACCGGTCTATAATACACGTTTTTTTTGCTCATTTGAATGTCCTGTGTATTAAACACCGAAGCGTATTAATTATGGATTTTTCCCCATATTTTTAGACCCATTTTTCGCTCTGATTCGCCGTTTTACATTTTGGGCAAAAATGGTGCAGTACCAGTTTCGGCCGCTATGGGCGCTACGGGCAGCAGCAGAGGACTCAGAGAGCGAAGAGGAAGAGGGCCATTTCCAGACGTTTCTAGCTCATGTGTCCGAAAAAAGCCTCCTTTGGTCGGACTGACTCTGTCGCTGCCCGCCCCTTGCTATGGATGTAGCTGTTAGCAAGATACCGACCGTAACTCATAAACCACTCCGCGGATTTTTAAATCCAGCTGATTTCACATTTGGTTGAGCTCAGCGGACTGTCTGCTATAAAGTCAGGTAAGAAATATATTTTCTAAGCGTTTATTTAGCTAATTTAAAGAAACAAAGTGTCCGGTCTGAACCGCCCGCCTAAAATTCTGCGAATTTTTTTTTTTAAATCCAGCTGATTTGAACATTTCGTTAAGCTCAGGAGCACATCTTCTAAAGTCAGCTAAGAAATATATTTTTTAAGCGTTTATTTAACTAAATTTAAAGAAACAAAGCGTCCGGTCCGAACCGCCTGCCTAAAATTCGGCGAACTTTTTTTTTTGATCCAGCTGATTTGAACATTTCGTTAAGCTCAGGAGCACGTCTGCTATGAAGTCAGCTAAGAAATATATTTTTTCTCACAAAGAAATAATTGCTTTACCGTGTTTCTTTGTGAAGATCTTCGTACTCGCTTGCTTCTGTCGCCGCCATCTTAATTAGGGCAAATGAGGCGCTGACGCGTTGCGTGGCGATGACGCGTATTAAAGGAGCTGTATGTAACTTTTCTAACATATATTTTTAACATATTTCTTCACTCTGTCACTACCTCCTGACATACTGATTTTAGACAAGTAATTTCTGAAAAAAATATTGTCCCCTTGCTTCTCTAAAAGCATTTCTAAAAAGCCACAGTGACCCACCGTTAACCAGCCAATAAAAACAGATTTTGTAACCAGCCAATAAAAACAGAGCTTGAATTTGAATCAGCCAATAAAAACAGAGCTTGAATTTGAATTTCAGCAGAGCTAGGGCAAGAGCAAGCCTCAGAGCCATATATGGCTCTGAGGGGGAGGGACCAGAAACGTGTCTCTGTTCAAAATTTTCCTAAGTTCCAACGTGTTCCAGAAATTACATACTGAACCTTTAAACACCGAAGCGTATTATTTACGTTTTTTTCTTGTTTATTGTTAATAATTGGACAACGCGTATTAAACACCGGTGCAGAGTTTCCTCCAACGAATACGGGTAGTGCTGATCTGAGGCTGTGTTAAAGTGCATTAAAGTGTTAATCTTGTTCAAATCCTCCCGCGGCCGCCATTTTGCAGCCAATCTATTCTTGGCACACCGACCCGCATTTCCGGATTGTCAGCGGCAACACTTAATGGGTGCGACTTATACGGCGAAGCAACGTATTTTGGGATTTTTCCACATTACAGGGGGTCCCCGACTTACGAGCGAGTTCCGTTGCTACGACTATCTCGTGAGACGAAAATCTCGTAAATCGGGGACTACCTGTATATATACCTATATACCGCACGAGCCGCGACTGAACACGTACATGTGCTGTAATGAACAGTTGCCAAGCATTTCAACTATCCTAACACTTTAAAACATTTTTAAAAAATATAAAAAATTAATTTCTTACTTTGAGCTGCAGCTTTTCTCGTCTGTTAGCTCCGCCGCGTTAAGTCCGAGCTCTCCAGCTTTCTGCAGCACCACGCAGTCCAAACTGTTTACAGGAAGGACTGTTAGTATGCTAACTTCATACATTTGGAGCCAGAAAAAGATTCAATAAACTTACCGAAAGCCGTTTCTCCGCGGTGTTTGACCATCCATCCAAACGAGCTGCCCGCATCTGCACTCGTTAGCTGTTGTTAGCTCCACGTTGGCTGCGCTCGTTAAAATGTCAGTTCATCAAAAGGGTGTCGGCGCTCGCTGTTTCTCTGCGTTAGCTCGGTGTCCCCCGACATCTTAAGCTGCAAGGCGGTCATTGAGGCGAGCTCCCGGCCGCAGATAATAATAATAATAATGAATTCAATTTATAACGCACTTTTCATTAATGAAAATCTCAAAGTGCTAAGATACAGATGGCCTCTCCGCGGCCTGTCGGCTTGGTGTCCCCACCCGCTTAGCTTAGCTTTGTTAGCTGCGCTCGATAGCATGTTAAGCGGCGTAGTAGGAGCGATCGCGGAGCGATCCGCGGCTGTTGCTCCGGGCCTGAGACGTCCACAGAGTTCACAGAGTGTTTCCAGCTAATTTATCCTATGAGGCATCCTCTTATGGGAGAAACAGTCATCCAAAGCCGGCAGCCGAGTGCCGATAATGGCGGACGGAAGTCGCGCAAATACGCTTCAAATTGTAACAAAACGTAATAAAAATAATTACACTTTATTTATAAAGCCATTTAAAACAACCACAGCTGCAACAAAGTGCTGTACACATGAAATTAAGAACATTTAAACAAACGAAACCAAAAAAAATTTATTTCATATTTTTATTAAATATGATAACCTCGTAAATCCGGAACCTCTGTAGGTCGATGTCCTCGTAAGTCTGGGATTATCTGTATTAGTCATTTTTTGACAGATGCGACTTATAGGCTAGAAAATACGGTACCTTTATCGCTTCTTCCTCCGCTTTTCCCTCCTTCACTGCAGGATTTTGAACTTGCACGACATCGTTTTTATAACGGTTAAAAATGAGGTTTTATATTTTGGCCTTCCTCTGCAGCAGGATAGACCAAACTGGCTTCTGGCCACGCAGACTTTTTATCTTCTCTTCTCCAACATAAGTTTTTTAAAAAAAATCTGTTTAAGGTCATGTGGGCTGCAGTACTTTTTACATTCAAACTTTATTTTGTCTTTCACACGCGCAGACAAAACCCTTTTTTTTTATTTCCTCTTTACCGTTTCCAGTTGAAGTGTTTTTTTTTTTTTTTACACGTGTAGTCTCTTTACATCATTCCGTCGCTCGGTTTATTCTGTCTGCAGGGAAAAATTGACCTCATGAAAAATGAAAAGGATTATTTAAGAGAAAAAGCAGCTTTAATGGAAACCAATTATTTCCTCTAAACGCAGCACGTGCGGCGGCTGCTGACGGTCGGGCTCCAGGTTGGATTTCCGCTCGTTTTCGTTCCTTTTTATTAGTTGTCTCATCTTTATCTGTTCTCATTTTCTCGCACAATCCTAGTCTTTATTTCTGCTGCTTTTGTTACATTTTGCTGCTTTTTTTCATTTCCTGTGTCGGTGTGTCGTCGCCGCGGTTTTGCAGGGATTCATTTCCAGCGTACGCCCGCACCTTTATGAACACGGGCGCCACCTGCTTTGTATTTCAGAATATAATTTTGGTGCATTAAAGGGTAATAAGTGTGTTTTGTTGCTCTTTTTTCTTGTCCCAGTGCCTGATGAGAGCAACGTTGGATCAGTGGTGGGTCACAGAAATGGTGAGTTTGATAGAATCAACGTAAATAAGCTCTAATTCAAATGTTTTAAATTATTTTACATACAAATCGACTGATTTAACCAGCATTGTGTATAAATTCTCATTCCTCATGTGTTTATTTGATCTAATTCTTAATTTCCTATTTTGTTTCACATTTTTTAAATCGTGTTTAGTGTAATTTCTTTTGTCCCCATTTTATTTTTTATTTGATCTTAATTTTTTCAATGTTTTTAGTTCCTTATCTTTGTTTTGTAATTTATTTTCATATTCTCATTTCGTCTAATCCCGTTTCTCGTGTTATGTTCTTATTTCATTTTCCTCAGTTTTTTTTTTTACACGTTCTCGTTTTGTCGCAATTTTCCCAATATTTCGGGGATTTTTTTCCAACTTTATTTCAATTTCCTTTCGTCTAAATCTGTTTTCTTGTTTAGTCTTATTTGTTTTACCATTATTTCATTTCATTGTCTTGTTTTTAAAAATAATAATGTTATTTGAAGGTGCCTTTCGTGGCCCTCGAGGACACCCTACACTAAAATACAATATGGAATGTAGTAAAACAAAAGTATAAAACAATAAATTATAAAGAACAATATAAACATACATAACATATGTTAAATACTGTACATATACCGGTAATATGATGAGAGTGATGTGAGGATCTTAAGGTCCAGGTGGGTGTATTGATTTGGAAAATTTCTAAGATACTGAGGGGTGAGGACATTGAGGACTTTGAAGGTGACGAGCAGGATTTAGTAAGAAATGCAATATTCATTGTGGATCCATTGAAGATTCTGCAGGACAGGGGTTGTATGATGGGTGGAAAGAGTTCTGGAGATGACAGGAGCGGCAGAGTTTTGGGCCAGTTGGAGTTTAAAGCTGCTATATGTAACTTTTCTAACAATATATTTTTAACATATTTCTTCACTCTGTCACTAGATTGATGTTAGAGAGGTAATCTCTGAAAAAAACTAAAAAAAAATATTGTCCCCTTGCTTCTCCAGGTGGTAAATAAGCATTTCTAAAAAGAAAAAGTGACCCGCCATTTTCCAGCCAATAAAAACAAAGTTTGTAACCAGCCAATAAAAACCGAGCTTGAATTTGAATCAGCCAATAAAAACAGAGCTTGAATTTGAATTTCAACAGACCACAAGGGGGCAGAGCCATATATGGCTCTGAGGGGGAGGGATCAGAATGCTTTGCTTGTTGAAATTTTTTCTAAGTGCTGATGTTCTACAGAAACTGCAGACTTCACCTTTAAGGATGGAATTGTAGGTGGACCAAATGTTGAGAGTTGCAGTAATCTAGGTGGGTCGGACCAAAGAGTGAACCAGAACAGCAGCACTGTTAACGGACAGGGATAATAATAATAATAATAATGAATTCAATTTATAACGCACTTTTCATTAATGAAAATCTCAAAGTGCTACACGGTGCAACAGAAATTAAATGTCAATAAAACAAGTAATAAAACAAGTAAAATCAATAACAGTATCAACTAAGAACAAAAGTAGAATCATGAGGAGGTAGAGTATGCTCGGTTGAAAAGAAAGGTCTTCAAGCCGCTCTTAAAGTCAACCACAGACTGTGGGACCCTCAGACAGTCAGGAAGAGAGTTCCACAGGCGGGGGGCAGCCACACTGAAAGCCCGGTCTCCCATGGTCCTTAATTTGGTTCTCGGAATGTGAAGGAGATTACTGTTCTGTGACCGCAGCGACCGGGTGGATGAGTGTGGAATAAGAATATCCTTCAGATAATCTGGTGAAGCTCCATGTAAGCATTGATGTGTAATGAGAGCAGTTTTGTACTGAATTCTGTAGGCGACAGGAAGCCAATGAAGGTTATGAAGAATGGGCGTAATATGTTCAAATTTACGAACTCGCAACAAGATCCTTGCAGCACTGTTTTGAATATATTGAAGTTTCTGAAGGTTTTTGCCAGGGATTCCAATAAACAGGGAGTTGCAGTAGTCGAGCCTGGAGGAGACAAAAGCATGGACGAGCTTCTCAGCATCGGAAAAAGTTAGGGATGGGCGAAGTCTAGAGATGTTTCGAAGATGGAAGAAGCAAGTTTTAAACAGAAGCTTAATGTGATTTTCAAATGTAAGATTGGAGTCCATTTTTATTCCAAGATTTGTAACAGAGGTGGAGAGGGGGATGTCTTGTCCAGAAAAGGAAAGTGTTGTTATAGTAGATGTCTGTACCTGGTGAGGGGTGCCAATCAGTATGGCCTCGGTCTTGGAGCAGTTTAATTGAAGAAAGTTCTGATTCATCCATGCCCTAATTGCCTCCAGGCAGGCAGAGAGGGCAGTGAGTGAAGATGGAGATGACAAGGTGGAAGATGAGGATGCTCCAGTCCTGATGTAAAGCTGTGTATCGTCGGCATAACAGTGAAAAGAAATGTTGAACTGATTAATAATTTGACCTAAAGGCAGCATGTAAAGGGAAAACAACAGGGGCCCCAGAACCGACCCCTGAGGGACACCACAGGAGACAGAGACTGTCTGGGACGTGGCGTTGCCAAGACTAACACATTCCAGCCTATTGGAGAGGAAAGATTTAAACCAGTCCAGGACGGTGTCACAGAGACCGACCTCCACATGAAGACGGTGGAGGAGGATACTATGGTCCACAGTGTCGAAGGCTGCAGTGAGGTCAAGGAGGACAAGGATGGAGGGAGAGCCAGTGTCAGCAGCCAAGAGGACATCATTAGTAACTCTCAGCAGTGCAGTCTCAGTACTGTGAGCTGCCCTGAATCCAGACTGGAACTTCTCATACAGAGAGTGTTGTTGTAAGTGATCCTGCAGCTGAGCAGCAACTGCTTTTTCCAGCACTTTAGACAGAAAAGGGAGGTGTGAAATTGGGCGGTAATTAGAAAAAATGTCGGGATCCAAATTAGATTTTTTCAGAAGAGGCCTAATGATGGCAGTTTTTAGAGGCAGTGGAACATGACCAGATTGAAGAGACTGATTTATTATTTGTGTGATAAGTGGGCCTATTGCAGAATGATTGGATTTTATGAGAGACGAGGGGAAAGGATCCAGGGCGCAGGATGAAGGCTTCATTTTCTTGATGATGGCCTCCACCTCACTCTGAACAACTTCGTCAAAGCTGTTAAGGGTCCCAGAATGCAGACGGGTAGATGGCACACTGAGAACAGGGAGGTTGTGGAGCTGAGATCTGATAGTGTCAATTTTGGTTTTAAAAGATGAAAGAAACAGCTCGCATTTTTGAGCAGAGTCCTCAAGAGTTTGTTTAATGGGATTAAGCAGACGAGTTATTGTGGAGAAGAGCTGTTTAGAGTTTCCAGGGCAGGTGTTGATGATGTTAGAATAATATTTGGAGCGTGCTTCTTTAAGAGAATAGGCGTACGCTTTCTGATGTTCTTTGTACGCCTGCTTATGTACCGAGAGACCAGATGATTTTAGACGTCTCTCGATAGCACGGCCAGTTGCCTTCATCTTGCGCAGCTCATCAGTGTACCAAGGGGCTGAACGGGAGAAAGACACCAGTCTTGTTTTCAAGGGAGCATGTAGGTCCAGGAGCTCCCGAAGAGATTGGTTGTAGTAATCCACAGAGTCATCTGCAGATGAATGATTGACAGCGGTCATGGTGTGAAGATCAGCAGACAGAACATCAAGGGAAATGTTTTTAAGGTCACGGAACTGGATGGGTCGTTTTGGGTTTGAAGCAGGCGAAGATGAAGGCACTTCCAGGGAGATGACCCTGTGGTCTGAGACACCCAGGTCATATACAGATAAATTATTGATGAGTACAGTGTCAGTAATCACCAAATCCAGAGTATGCCCCCTGCTGTGCGTAGGGGCGTCAACATGTTGAGTGAGATTAAGAGAGTCCAAAAGAGACTTAAAATCCGTTGCCAGAGGTGAAGAGGAATTGTCCACGTGGATATTCAAGTCGCCAAGAAAAATAGTCTTCACAGGGGAGGTGCAGAAATAAGTGAAGAGGTCATGTATCTCTGAGTTAAATGAAACATGCGGTTTGGGAGGTCTATAAATTAATATAACATTCATCAGGAGTGGGGCTTTGAAGCTGAAAGCCAGACATTCAAAAGAAGAAAAATCCTGAGAAACCAGATGCGACAGCCCTAAACTACTGCGGTAGATTACAGCCAGACCACCACCGCGGCCAGTGCTGCGGGCTCTCTGCAGATAGCTGTATCCAGATGGACAAGCTTCATTTAAAGAACTGTACACATCCGGTCTATGCCAAGTTTCTGTGAGGCACATGAGGTCCAAATTCTTCTCCAAAATGTGATCATGAATTAGACATGATTTGTTTGAAAGTGATTGAACATTAAAAAGTTCTATTTTAATACTAGTTGGAGCAGATTGTTTTTGAAGAGGTTTAAGCAGACTGAAGTCCACTCCACGTTTTCCTTGCCACTTCGTGTGCTGTGGACTACAAAGGACCACAGACGCAGCGTTCTGATGACGTCGTCGAGGTGCGACACGTCTCTCAGACCAGACAGTAGCAATCGAGTCAGAGCCAGTTTGCCTAAAGTGAACTAATTTCTTTCGAGAGCTTCTATGGATGTAACGAGGTCTACGCAGAAGTCCCAGTTGTTTAATGGTCGAAATAGAAGGAGGAATGGAGCAGTTGTTAAATTCAAACAGCTGCGAAGCGGAGTAGGTCAACATTGTTGTCGATCCGGTGGAAGCTAGCATGGAGCTAGCCGCTAACAGCAGGCCCACGGCTCCAAGAAAGATATACAAGAAGCAGAGAGAGGTAATTTGAATGATCATTACCTCGAAGAGGAGCACAGGAGAAAATCCAAAACAGTCCAGAGGTCCCAGGAGGGTGACAGAGGCAGCAGGTAAGCGAACAATAAATGCAGCTACGTGGTTTTTTTAAGCTATGGACAGATTTTTTTTAAGGGATGGACAGAGACGAGCAATGTTACGGAGGTGAAAGTAAACTGAATGAGTGATGTTACCGATACGGGATTTATATGATGCCGTGTTGCCTAGGATGGCACCCTGACTCTTAAATAAAGGGGAACTGAGGTGGTTGATGAGAATGGAAAAGTTGCCCCGTTTTTGCAAGAGTGGATTTGGCGCCAATGTGAAGAAGTTCTGTTTTGTCACCGTTTAGTTTGAGGAAGTTGATTGGGAACAAAGATCTTATGTCATTCATTCAACTTTATTTATACAGGCTAGTCTTATTGCGCCTCAAGGACTCATTTACAAAAAAGACGTGTTTTATTCAAAGAAATGAGAAAAAGAAATGAAAGAAAATGATAGGAAAAAACGAAACAAAAACAGATACAATGTAAAACAATAAAATCCCTCTTAGAGTACAGCCTTCTGCAGCTTCTGGATCCATGATGGCTGCCATTTAACTACACCTGCAGGTCATCCCACTAACGAGGATGGCTCGCTACTTAAGGCTGCAGTTGTCAGAGGGTGAGGTGGATGGAAGGGTTGAACTGGTGGTGGTGGACAGATAGATCTGAGTGTCATCCATGTAACAGTGGAATTGGATACTGTATTATGTTTTAAAAAATGTTGCCAAGTGGAAAGAGATAATGATAAAAAGAAGAGGACCGATGACGGAACCTTGTGGAACACCGGAACAGAGATGTACATGACTGTACATTTGTTCCTCCTTTTAAAAAATTGTGTCATTTTCTTTGGGTCTTTTTTGTCTTTATTTCTCAGTGTTTAACAATCTTCAGTGAGGTCATCTGGACAGTTTCTTATATAGTGCTGCTGAAACGTTTCACCTTCCATCCAGAAGGATTCATCAGTCGAGGAAACGCACAAGGCAAAACAGATTCTTTCCCCAACACCTTACTCCAAAGTGGAACAAACCAGTTCTGTTGGTGCTAAATATAAATAAATCAACTGTCCAGATGACCTGACTGAAAAATGCTGGATTGTATACCTGGATTATTGAGCATGGACTTTGTTGGTTTTGAACCAGTTTGACACGACTGTTGACGAGGGCCGGCACCGGAGGAGGGGCGTGCCAAAGAGACCATCTTAACACCAACATACCGGTAGCTGGATTATTGAGCATGGACTTTGTTGGTTTATTTCTCAATTTGTTTCTCATTCTTCTCATTTGATCTTTTTTCATTTAGCTGCAGTTTTGCTACCAATTCATTTCATTTTCTCACATTGTTTCCTTACTTTCAAAGATTTTGTTGACTTTTTATTTAAATCTTTTTTCTTGTTTTGTCTTATTCATTAGATTTTATTTTATTTTTAATTTTTATACTTTTTTTTGCATTTTTTTTTCTTTTTCAAAACCTTTTTCTTAGTTTCTCGTTTTATATCATCTTTTCTCAGTTTTTCTCATCCATCTCCTTTTCTAAAAATGTCAATATTTGGGACCTAATTTTGTATGTCCCTAATTTGTTTTTCAAGTTTTACACCACATGTTCATTATTTTATCTCGTCTCAAACTTTTTTTGTATTTAATCTTTTTATTTAACTATTCTTGGGACTCTCCCTCCTTCCACTGCCAACCTGACAAAGTTGAGATACAAACACGGGTGTGAACTCTTGCTGCTTCAGAACCATCTAAACGCTTGCAGCGTTCAGTCCTCACCCAGCTGACAGCAGCAGGATTACATCACAGTTTCTTTAATTTTGTTCATTCTGCCTCAGTTTTTTTGGAAAAATTTCTTCTCAAAGACAAACTGGCACATAAATGTTTTTTTCCTCACAGTGATGGGTTGAAACACTTCACAGCTATTATACTCTTAATATGAGAAAGTGTTCACAGTTCAAGAACAGAAAACACAAAGAAAGACATCTTTCACATCATACTAGCTGACAGGATCTCTTTAAAGTGTGTTATGCAGAAACCAAAAAAAGAGACGTAATTCAACCTGCTCACAATGTTGTCGGTCTTACTTTCGGTGGTCTACTTGTCCATCATCGTGGAGCGAAGAGGGGGAAATTAAAATGCCTTTCGTCTACTTGTCCGTCTGTCCATGTGTGTTGTGAAAATAACTTGAAAAATAACAGATGATCTAGGTGAAAGACAGGTTCATTTTGAAAATTGGGTGGCCAGATCAAATTCCAAGATGGCTGCCACCATATACTGTATGTATGTATGTCAACCTTGTGAGCTGGGTCACTTCAAAAATAGACAATAAGACCACATCCATTTTGGTGTTTGGCTGCATTCAGGCGTAACTTAGACGTCCCTTTAAAAAAAAACTGGTTTACCATGAAAATACAAGATGGCTGCCACCATAAATATATTTAAACAGGCAACACCTATCATTTGAGGAACTGTACTTTCCAATACAGTATAATGTATAGAGCAGTCCCTCGGTTATTGCGGGGATCCATACCCTGAAGACCCGTGATAAGTGAAAAACCACCAAGTAGGAATAGTAGCACAAATAGTAGTTTATTTTATTTTTTATATATTTATATATTAGGGTGTTTTAAACCCTTCCACACTCTTACAATATTCTAAACTTTGTTTCTAAACTAAATGCTCTAAAAGAGCACAGAAAGTCATGATTTCAGCTTCCTGCCTCCTCTGCTCTTTGCCACGTGCAAGTGTTCTTGGCCACGCCCACTTCTCCAGCTGATCAGCTGCGGCAGGAAGTTTGTCCTGCAGTATGGGCTGCACAAAGCTGCAGGAGGTGCTAAATAATTTATTTTAAATAAAAATTCCATGCCGATGGTGCGGATCATCCATCGTTCAAACAATTGTGTGTCATGTACACTCTTATTTTGAAAAACCGCGCTAGAGCGAGTCCGCGATAAACGAACCGCGAAGAAGCGAAGGACTACTGTAGTGTCAATATTACTTCAAATTATAGTTTACTCAAATACTGTAATTGCGAAGGCTTAAGTAGTGTTGCTGTACTCGAGACCAGTCTTGGTCTTGAGACCGGTCTCAAGACCACTTTTTGACGGTCTTGGCCTTGTCTCGGACTCGACCACATTTGGTCTCGATCTTGGACATTGAGGACTCAGAATTTTATTTCTAGACCACAACTGTGGAAATATCACTAAATTGCCAGAATATTGTCCAGTTTATTTGTCAACATCTTTGTTTTTATTGGATGAAAAACGTACTGATTCAAATCCAAGCGATAACGTGACTCATTGCTAAATACATGTTTTTGTTACTGCTGTCACGCCCACCCCCTTTCACTCGCACGTGGTTCTGTACCAACAGAACAATACAGACAACATAACGTAATGTCGCAAACAGTCGCAACCAGGAGTGAAAGTAAGCTGGTACGGATAATCTGTGAAAAGATTGAGCTCCAAGACTTGAGGTCTTGGTCTTGACTTGGTCTTGCCCTCCCTCGGTCTTGGTCTCGACTTGGTCTTGCCCTCCCTCAGTCTTGGTCTTGACTTGTTCTCGACTTGGTCTTGCCCTCCCTCGGTCTTGCCCTCGACTTGGTCTTGCCCTCCCTCGGTCTTGGTCTCGACTTGGTCTTGCCCTCCCTCGGTCTTGGTCTCGACTTGGTCTTGCCCTCCCTCAGTCTTGGTCTCGACTTGGTCTTGCCCTCCCTTGGTCTTGGTCTTGATTTAATCTCGGACCCCAAAAGTCTTGGTCTTGTCTCGGTACACTCTGGTCTTGGTCTTGACTTGGTCTCAGGTTAGGTGGTCTTGACTACAACACTAGGCTTAAGATTAATCTAGGGTGGCCAAGGCCACCACTGGCCCCTCCAGACCCCCACCCCGGCTCCTCCATTGCACCTGGTTGTAGATAAAACATCTCCCTCCGCTTGCCACGATATTTTCACTCTGCACTGCCTTGGACAAGAAAAATGAAAACAAAATGAAAACCAGTGTATCACCTACTATTATACACAGAGCCC